>JAODAL010005953.1:0-138439 GCA_025379985.1 Phyllomedusa bahiana | reverse complement strand
CGACAGGCCCAAACCCGCGTTAGGTCAAACCCCCGGGCCCCCATTAAACAAACAAAAACATGTTCGCCGTTTCCCGGTCTTTGTTGGCAAAGGGCCCTGTTGTCCCCCTTTAATAATAGAGTCCCCAACTACTAGCCCCTTTTTAAAAAGCCTGACCTGCACTCCTATTCCCCATTTTACTGGACAGACAGGGAAAGTGTTTTGGGGGGGGAAAGAAAATGCTTTTTTTCTAAAGCTGACATCCCCCTAATCCGCCAATTTTTTGAAAATTTTGGGTTGGGGTGTCCCAGTTTAAGGACTAGCCCCCCCTGACACTCTTTCCCCTTTCCCTTTTTCTAACGGGTTCCCCAGCTAGCGGGCCCCTCATGTTCCTAAAAACCTTTCCATGCTCCCCACCCTCCCCCAAAAAATCTACCCCGGGGCGAGTAAATTGCTCAGAAAGTTTTTAAACCCCTCGCTTCCATTTTGGCAAGGATCTCAGGGGCCCATTTGGGCCCCTTTTAGACCCGGGAAAACGGGTTTCTAAATGGAAAGTGTAAAAATTTTTGCACAGAGTATCCCCCCCTCAAAACTGTTGAAAAAGGAGGGCATACTTTGCAGGTTGTGCCCCCCGGACAGAAAGGGTAAAACCCATGGAAACTAAATGGGATGTTTCCCAAAAAAAAAAAAAAAAAAAAAAAAAAAAAAAAGAAGAAAAAAGGGATACAAATAGGGAAAAATTGTATAATAGGGCTTTTTCCCCCAAAACCCCCCAAATCTAAATAAAATTTTTGGCAAGATTTTTAAAACATAAAAACAACCTTTAGTGAGCCCAAACCCCTTTAAAAATCAAATTTAAAGTTTTTTTAAATGACAGTGCTGAAAACGATAAAGGCCCCAATGTTTCCTGGTCTACCCACAAGTGCAAAGGGCCAAATTTGTACAAGGTTGAGATGTTTTGCTGTATTTTATATGTGAAGAAAAGTTATTAAGTTTCATCCCATGATCTTCCACGATTTTCGGGACAGAAATCCCCAAAAAGTAAAAATTCTTTTTTAAGAATTAAAAAATCTTCCAAATTTGAATGTACATTTTCGAAAGGACATTTGACTGAAAATTTGTAATTCACAGTAAAAAAAACATTTGTCAAAAAATTTTAAAAATTGGTTCTTCCCTTTACATTGCATCACAGAAAAAAAATCCTTATTTTTTTAAAAAAAAAAAAAAAAAAAAAAAAAAATTGTTTAAAAATTAACAAAAATAAAACAAAAAGTAGAACTAAAGAAGTCTATTAATATTATATAAAAAAAAACGGGCCTTTTGGGGCAATAGTGGGTATGGTTTTTTTGGGGGCCCACCGAAAGGGCACTGATGGTGTAGTTTACGCCGGGGAAACCAGGACAAAATTTCCACTATTTTGCAGGGGAACATTTGAAAAAAAAAGCTTTTTGAAAGAAGAAACATGAATTTGTCAAAGTGTGGGTGTGGGGGTGGGGTTTTTTTTTTTTTTTGATGATCTAGTTGATATTTATGGTTAGTTGAAAAACATTTGTTTTAAAAAATTATCTCCCTTTTTTTTACTTGCGGGGGAAAATAGGGCCTTTTGGGGAGCCCCCTGGAGCAGGAAAACGCCCTTTAGGGGGAAGGGGATTATTTCCTAGAAAAGGTAGGGTTATTTTAGGTTTAAAAAAAAGGGAAAAAAAAACCCTCAAAACCATGCAATTTTTAAACCCCCCCCTGTTCTTTTTTTGCAAAAAAATGACTAAAAAAGGATCTATTTCGAAAACCCAAAACTGGGAAATTTCTTTTATTGCCCGGTGAATATAAGAAGGCAAAAGTTTCCACTAGACGCGGGAACAAAAAAGCTGATTTTTTAAAAAAGGAGGGGGGAAATGGTTTAAATTTTGATTACATTCTGTTTTCATTTAAAAAAAACAAAATAAATCATAAAATTGCAATTCGATACAGGAAAATAAAACTATTGTATAGACAAAAAGGGTGCCCGGGAAAAAATCCGAAAACCCCCCGGTTACTCCGCCCTGTGACCAAAACTATGGTGTAATTAGTCCCGGGTGTCAGATTTCTGAAGGGTGAAAAATTTTGTTTTTTTAAACTTGTAAACCGCCCAAAGTCCCTTTAAAAAAATTCCCCATAGATTATTTTAATGGACTTATTCACCCCAGTCAAATTTACGGGGGCCTCCTTCCGGGTAATTTTTCGGGGCTGTTTGTCCCACTTGTATTAATGGTCAGGTTTCCTGGTTGGGTTGGATCTGAGCAGGAGAATAGAAATACAGGTTAAAAGTTAGATACATTAAAATGGGCTCAGGATACAATATTTTTGACATACAATAGCCTGAAGCTGGCTGTGAAGAGCATTCTTTGTGAACAATCAGATGGAAAAAGCCCTTTAACTCTGCAGAAAGCCGATCCTTGGCAGCACACATGTGGGCAGCAGGTTTCCTCTTCCTTCAATGCGTTGCCAATGAAGGTTTTCTGCCAGTAATACTTGTTCCCATTATCATTCACCACCTCAGTGGGCTTACACTTGTCATAGATTTTTTGTCCTCAGTGCTTCCTCTTAGAGTCTACACTGGGCCTGCAATCCAACCGTGCTTCCTCTTCATACCCATTTTCAGGTTTCCCAACACACCCATCTTTCTTTCTACACGTAACCACTCTACTCTCTCCGCCTGTTTGCAAAACCTGAGATCTTGGGAACCAGTTGCCTCTGCTGTGGTCACAGAAGAATGTTGTCCCAGCTGCATAGCTACAGAGACATCACAGTGGAGGGTCTTCTGCCTGGGTCAACCTTTTATGAAGGCAGTTATTATAAAATCATCTAACGATACTCACATGTGTCTCCCTTCTATGATCCAGTGCAGGGAGTCAGTGTAATGTCATCTAATGATACTCACATGTGGCCTCTGTCACTGGAGCAGATGTCTGGGTGTTCGGCCCACTGACCGTCTGTACAGTGACTGTATATTCTCTGCCTGGTAGTAATCCTGTGAAATTCACTTGTGTAGCATTAACTTGCATCATGTTATCGATGGCTCCTGTTAGACTGACAGTATAATATTCCATCTTTCCTCCTGGGTAAATCCATGTGGCTCGAAGAGTTTCAAACCACTTGTAATTATTCAATGAAATGTTGGAAACTTGTGCAGGAACTGAGAATAAGATCAGAAGTTACAGACAGGTAACTGATACAACAGGTAACTCTGTTATAAGGAAAGTAATGCATTAGTAGTAGTACAATAGTCACATAGTTTGCAATGTAAACATATTACATACTATGGAGCGTTAACCACTCTGCTACCAAGAGTCTTGCTTGTTCTAGCTCTGTCCACCCATGTGCTTTCTGCACCTAGTACTTGATAAATTGATTGCACTCACTCTATGGCTAATACCAGTAAGTGTTGGCTCGTAGTAACCCACATCTTTGTGTTTCATGTGCCTGATTTTTGTATCTTTTCAGTGATTTTGTCTTTCTAAAAATTTCTGACAATATATTTTGAAACATGCACACCTAAATCTATGTATGTACCATGTATCTGAGGCTGAACTTTTATCTGAATTTCCTGTGCACCCCAGGACCAGGGCTTGTATCTTCAGTCTATATACAGTCTACTTACATGTAAGTATGGGCCTTGTATCAAAATCAGCTCTGGAGGTCCCATGTCGCAACAAAAATTGACTGTTTTTGTACTGGGACTATGCCGTTTCACACAGTCAACAGCAGCTTTTGATTTGTGCTTCCTGTCTTTCTGGTTAGGCTGTGGGTGGTTCCATAGCAGTGTTCATACAGTGCCGTATTTATGCTCTTCTAACTGCACTGATATGAGCAAGAGTGTTATCAAAAATTGAGAGAGCTTCAGAGTTAAGGGTGACACTAAATAGTAATTGATCACTTGTTTGTAAAGAAAAACTTTTCCAAGCTGCGGGCCCCCTGTGTGTAAACTTGGGGAAATCACCTCCATTTATTAAAATGAACAAAGGAAAGAAAAATAGATGGTAACCAGCTAAAGCTGTGGTGGAAAAATCTATGAACCCCTGACCGGGGAAAAATCAAAAAAGAATATTATGGAAAAATTTTTTTAACACTAAAAGTCCCCAAAATTTCAAGCCCCCCTTGAAGTCCCGAAAGAGGGTCAAAAACCCTTTCCCAAAATGACAACTCTATGGCTCCAATTAGCATCCTTTTTTTGCAAATGTGACCTTTTTCTGGGATCGAGGGGGGAATTTTGGTTGATCCCCTTGGCTTGAAAAAGGGTAACAAAAGAATTAAACTGCCCACCCCCCCAGAGCTTTTTTGTGCTGGAAATGCATAAAATTGCTAACACCTTGCAAATTTGCAGCACCTTTTGTGCTGTGGGGGGTAAAAAGGTGCTCTTCACCATTTTTTTTACACAAGAAACAAATGCCCCGCCCCACCATTCAACAGACATGAACCCACTGATGGGAAACCCCCGTCCTTCAACGGATTCGGACTCTGAGCGCTAAGTTTTTGGGAAACCCCAATGTGTGGAGATCGTTGTCACCAACTCATCGCTCCTACAACCCTGGGCGACACATCACTATTGATGAATAGCTTTTCCCCCGTAAAAGATCGCTGCTGTTTTCTGAAAAATTGAACAAAACCCAGACAAGTTTGGCATAAGTTTTGGTGGTTTGCGACTTAAAATCAAAGTCATCGTAATGTCCTCCCATATCTTGGCAAGGACCCCAGTTGGGCCCAGCGGGGGGGGACTGTCGAAATGTAGTATGGGCCCAGAGCCCCCAGAAATTTTCGGGGCCCCCAACGCTGAACACTTGGGCCCCCCCCGTAAACCCCGCCCCCGCAATGCGTCACCCCCCCCCCAAACCCGTCCCCCCAGCCCACAGCACAAAAAGGGCCTCTGGACATAAATGCGCCATTTTACCACAAAAACAGTAGCAAAAAAAAACTGTATTGTGTAGTACAATGGCCAAAAGTTCTTTCTGTCTGTCCCCACACATTGTCTGTCTAACATACATAGACCAGGGATAAGTACCCCAAAATCCATATCCCCCCCGGCCCCTCCATGTTTCCCTTTCACGCCCCTCACACCTTCTAAAATAAACACCAGCAAAAAAAAAGGTGCCCCTTTTCACAGGGTCGGGTTCCCCTTTTACAACGGGGACACTGACGTGCCCCTATCTAACCCCGATAAACCCTACAACCCCCCTTTAAGGGCAGACACCAGCTCGGATAACCACAAACCCCCGCCAATAGACCACATAGAGGTTAACCCAGCTCGGTTAACCACAACCTGCCAAAAAGGACCAAAGGGTACCACCAGCCAGCAAAACCTAAAACACACCTAAAAACCCCACACAGTGGTCAGCCCCGCTCGGGTAAACCTCCCAAACACCCCATTAGGCCACATAGAGGTAACCCAGCTCCGGTATAACTACAACCACCATATAAAACCAATAGGGTCAGAACCAATCAGGTAAAACCCCTACAAACCGCCAAAATAGGACCAATAGAGGTCAGACACCAGTAGGTAAAACCCTAAAAACATCCCCTTATAAAAAACCACATAGGGGTCAGCACCAGCTCATAAAACCTACAACACCCCCATTAAAAACCACAAAAGGGGTCAACACCACTCAGGTAAAACCCTCCCCAAACACCCAATGAGCCAAAATGGGTTTCGACACAGCTCAGGTAAAACCACAACCCGCCACTAGAGGTCAGACACCAGCCGGTATAACCTACAACCCCCCATATGAGACCAATAGAGGTCAGACACCAGCTCGGGTTACATCACATTCAGGAATACAGCCTGATCCAATATGGAAGTAAAAAACCCTGAAATCAGGGACCCCCCGGGGCGACTCTTATTTGTGGGGGGTTTTTTTCCCCTTTTCTTTTCCATCCTTAAACCATCATGAGTTGTCCCGACCACAAACCTCCCCAGAATTTTTCACAAAATATCTTAGAACCTAAATTTTTAAACATTTCTTTATATTCCCACCCCTGTCAAACTTCCCCGGGGGGGGAGAGGGGTAAACTTAATTTGGGCCTAGATTCTAAGGGGGGTTGGAGGGTGGGGAGGAAGACCCCCTGGGAAAAAGCTAAAGATAGGGGCTGTCCCCAACTTTAAACAGGAGGGGCCCCCCCAGGTAGGGAAAAAGGGCAGGCCCGGTAAAGAGGCCCCATTTTGGTAGGAGGGGGGCCGTCCAAAGGAGGGTTTGGGGGTACCTAGCCAGGTCCCCTTAGTTTGTAGGCGGCCAGGGCCCCCCTTTTTGTTTTGGTGAGCAGGGCCCCCCTTTTTGTTTAGTAGGTCAGGGGGCCCCCCTTTTGTTTAGGGAGAGTCAGGGCCCTCCTTTGAGGGGTTAAAAACGAGGGCCCCCTTTAGAGGTTTGGTGCCATGGCCCCCCTTTAGAGGTTTGGTAGCCAGGGCCCCCCCCCCCCCCTTTTGTGTTAGGGGGAAATCAGGGCCCTGTAGAGTTGGTACCAGGGCCCCCTTCCTTAGGTATCAGGGCCCCTTTTGAGTAGGGAGCATCAGGGACCCCCTTTAGAGAAGGTAGGGTTTGGGCCCCCTTTGACATAGGTAGATAGGGCCCCCCCTTTAACAAGGTAGAGGGCCCCCCCTTTTGAAATAAAGGGAGCCAGGGGCCCCCTTTAACATAGTTAGCCCGGGCCCCCTTTAGCATAGGTAGAAACAGGGCCCCCCTTTAGACATAGGGAGCGTCTGGGCCCCCCTTTTGAAAAGGGAGCGTCAGGGCCCAAATTTAGTCCTTTTGGTAAATTAGGGGCCCCTTTTGGGTTTAAGGGACCCGGGCCCTTTAGACATAGGTAGCCGGGCCCCCCTTTTGACATAGGTGCCAGGGGCCCCCCTTTAGAATAGGTAGCGTCAGGGCCCCCCTTTAGAAATGGTAGGTCAGGGCCCCCCCTTTGATAGGTAGCCAGGGCCCCCTTTAGACATAGGTAGCGTCAGGGCCCCCTTTAGACATAGGTAGCGTCAGGGCCCCCTTTAGACATAGGTAGCGTCAGGGCCCCCTTTAGACATATGTAGTCTGGGCCCCCTTTAAACATAGGTAGTCAGAGCCCGCTTTAGACCTAGGTAGTCAGGGACCCCTTTAGACATAGGTATCCAGGGCCCCTTTAGATATAGGTAGTCAGGGCCCCCTTTAGACATAGGTAGCCAGGGCCCCCTTTAGACATAGGTAGCCAGGGCCCCATTTAGACATATGTAGCGTTAGGGCCCCCTTTAGACATTGGTAGCGTCTGGTCCCCCTTTAGACTTAGGTCATAGGTAGTCAGGGCCCCCTTTAGACATAGGTAGCCAGGGCTCCCATTAGACATAGGTAGTCAGGGCCCACTTTAGACATAGGTAGCCAGGGCCCCCTTTAGACATAGGTAGCCAGGGCCCCCTTTAGACATAGGTAGCCAGGGCCCGCTTCCTTATATATATATAAAAAAAAAAACAACCATTCACCTGACTCCTGCTCCTGCCACTCCCGGCCGCTCCGATCTCTCCGCCGGCTCCTGCCGCCCTGCATAGGCGGCGTGGTGAAGTGACGTCACTGCGCCGCCTACGTCTGCAGTAGGGGCCGGCGCCTGACAGGCTGTAGGCCTAACACCTTCAGCCTGCCAGGGAGATCAGCGGAGCGCCGCACCAGCGGCGCTATGCTCCGCTAACACCGCGCAGCCCCGGGAGTCGGGGATATTAGTCCCCGGCTACCGGGCCCGGTCTCTAAACTACCGGGGAGCGACGGCACTGCTTCCGGGGCCCGCAGGAGCTTGGGGCCCACACTGCGGGCCAGCCTGAGCCTAGTTCGGCGGCTGCACCGCCGGGCCCCGACGTATCATGAGGAATAAGGGGGCCCGATTGCAGCAGGCCCCCTTATTCCACCGGGCCCCATACAGGAGTACCGGCTGTACCCCCTGTATGGCGGCCCTGGATGAGGCTGATGGAACCATTCATGGACAAGAGCAGAACTGTAACTATGGACAATTTCTTTACATCATTGTCACTTGCACAACGACTGCTTAGCCAGAAAACCACTATCCTCAGCAGTGTCAACAAGAGTCGCCGGGAAATTCCTCAATCCGCTAGACAGATGGACCACACTGAATTCACCACTCAGGTGTTTTCAACCACTGGTACCACACTGACAGTGTATGCACCCAAACGAAAGAAGGCCGTCTACATTCTCAGCAGCATGCACAGCGTGGTTGAGACAACAAAGGAAGCCAAACACGGTCACACAATACAGCCACACAAAGTGCGGTGTGGATGTAATGGACCAAATGGTGCGGGAGTACAGCATGCGTGCAGGAACAAGGAGATGGCCAGTCGCCGTGTTCTACAACATGATTGACATGGCAGCACTGAATGCTCATGTTCTTTATCAGGCATGCACTGGGGTGCAGGAGAGATGGGTGGACTTCCTGGTTGAGCTTGCAAAAGAGTTAGGTGGCTCTCATGTGACTGAAAAGAAGGCACACACACACACACACACACACACACACACACACACACACACACACACACACACACACACACACACACCACACACACACCACCCTATTGTAAATGTGTGGAATTGTTTTATTCCTTGTATTTTTTTTATTTATTTTCATAACAAAAATAAAAAGCATGGGAACAAATAACAGTTTTTCATTTGTATGTTTACATTTTTGTATATTTAGATTCAAGTCAATGTGTGCAGAAAAAAAAAAATCGCAAAAAAAAACCAGCTACTGAGTGAGTGCTTAAATGCTATTATGCTATTCACACAAGAAGGACATGCCACTCACACACACACACCCAGCCCCCCTCAATGGAAAACAACAATCTCCTGTGTTGTGACAGTAATGGCCTTATTTACTTAACAAAAGACGTGATTATAGGTTGTTTGCTTAAATCCTCCAGGTCATTCGACCCCTCTCTGGGTTCCAAAGGTAGAAATGTTAAATGATCCCTCTCTGGGACTTCTAGTGTTAATTACCTATCCCTACAAAAGTGAATCTAGTGAGATAGCCCCTTTAATGAAATCTGACTAGAACCAAAAATGATGGGCGCCATGTTTTTTGGTGCTAACAGGCCAGTTCTAAATTGCCTTTAGGCAGTGTAGAATGCAGCAGAATGTATGAAGCTGTTCTTCTGCAGGTCATACATACAGTGTAGAGCCAATACCACAAGTCTGGCTCAGGCACCACCTTTACCCTGGTCTGTTCTTCTGCAGGTCATACATACAGGGCAGTGTAGAGCCAATACCACAAGTCTGGCTCAGGCACCACCTTTATCCTGGTCTGGCTGTTCTTCTGCAGGTCATACATACAGGGCAGTGTAGAGCCAATACCACAAGTCTGGCTCAGGCACCACCTTTACCCTGGTCTGGCTGTTCTTCTGCAGGTCATACATACAGGGCAGTGTAGAGCCAATTAAACAAGTCTGGCTCAGGCACCACCTTTACCCTGGTCTGTTCTTCTGCAGGTCATACATACAGGGCAGTGTAGTAACCAATTTCCACAAGTCTGGCTCAGGCACCACCTTTACCCTGGTCTGTTCTTCTGCAGGTCATACATACAGGGCAGAGTAGAGCCAATACTGCAAGTCTGGCTCAGGCACCACCTTTATCCTGGTCTGGCTGTTCTTCTGCAGGTCATACATACAGGCGCAGTGTAGAGCCAATACCACAAGTCTGGCTCAGGCACCACCTTTACCTTGGTCTGGCTGTTCTTCTGCAGGTCATACATAAAGGGCAGTGTACAGCCTATACCAGAAGTCTGGCTCAGGTACCACCTATACCTGTCTGTTCTTCTGCAGGTCATACATACAAGGCAGTGTAGAGCCAATACCACAAGTCTGGCTCAGACACCACCTTTACCCTGGTCTGGCTGTTCTTTTGCAGGTCATACATACAGGGCAGTGTAGAGCCAATACCACAAGTCTAGCTCAGGAACCACCTTTATCCTGGTCTGGCTGTTCTTCTGCAGGTCATACATACAGGCGCAGTGTAGAGCCAATACCACAAGTCTGGCTCAGACACCACCTTTACCCTGGTCTGGCTGTTCTTCTGCAGGGCATTCATACAGGACAGTGCAGAACCAATACCACAAGTCTGGCTCAGGCACCACCTTTACCCTTATCTGGCTGTTCTTCTGCAGGTCATACATACAGGGAAGTGTAGACACAGTACCACAAGAATGGCTGAGGCATCACCTTTACCCTGGTCTGGCTGTTCTTCTGCAGGTCATACATACAGGTGCAGTGTAGAGACAATACCACAAGTGTGGATCAGGCATCACCTTTACCCTGGTCTGGCTGTTCTTCTGCAGGTCATACATAGAGAGAAGTGTAGAGCCAATACCACAAGTCTGGCTCAGGCACCACCTTTACCCTGGTCTGTTCTTCTGAAGGTCACACATACAGGACAGTGTAGAGCCAAAACCACAAGTCTGTCTCAGGCACCACCTTTACCCTGATCTTGCTGTTCTTCTACAGGTCATACATACAGGACAGTGTAGAGCCAATACCACAAGTCTGGCTCAGGCACCACCTTTACCCTGGTCTGGCGGTTCGTCTGGAGGTCATACATACAGGGCAGTGTAGAGCCAATACCACAGGTCTGTCTCAGGCACCACATTTACCCTGATCTTGCTGTTCTTCTACAGGTCATACATACAGGGCAGTGTAGAGCCAATACCACAAGTCTGGCTCAGGCACCACCTTTACCCTGGTCTGGCTCTTCTTCTGCAGGTCATACATACAGGGCAGTGTAGAGCTAATACCACAAGTCTGGCTCAGGCACCACCTTTACCCTGGTCTGGCTGTTCTTCTGCCGGTCATACATACAGGACAGTGTAGAGCCAATACCACAAGTCTGGCTCAGGCACCACCTTTACCCTGGTCTGGCTGTTCTTCTGCAGGTCATACATACAGGACAGTGTAGAGCCAATACCACAAGTCTGGCTCAGGCACCACCTTTATCCTGGTCTGGCTGTTCTTCTGCAGGTCATACATACAGGCGCAGTGTAGATAATACCACAAGTCTGGCTCAGACACCACTTTTACCCTGGTCTGGCTGTTCTTCTGCAGGTCATACATACAGGACAGTGCAGAACCAATACCACAAGTCTGGCTCAGGCACCACTTTTACCCTGGTCTGGCTGTTCTTCTGCAGGTCATACATACAGGACAGTGCAGAACCAATACCACAAGTCTGGCTCAGGCACCACCTTTACCCTTATCTGGCTGTTCTTCGGCAGGTCATACATACAGGGAAGTGTAGACACAGTACCACAAGAATGGCTGAGGCACCACCTTTACCATCGTCTGGCTGTTCTTCTGCAGGTCATACATACAGGGCAGTGTAGAGAAAATACCCCCAGTCTGGCTCAGGCACCACTTTTACCCTGGTCTGTTCTTCTGCTGGTTATACATGCAGGGCAGTGTAGAGCCAACACCACAAGTCTGGCTCAGGCACCACCTTTACCCTGGTCTGGCTGTTCTTCTGCAGGTCATACATACAGGGCAGTGTAGAGCCAATACCACAAGTCTGGCTCAGGCACCACCTTTACCCTGGTCTGGCTGTTCTTCTGCAGGTCATAAATACAGGAGCAGTGTAGAGCCAATACCACAAGTCTGGCTCAGGCACCACCTTTACCCTGGTCTGTTCTTCTGCAGGTCATACATACAGGGCAGTGTAGAGCCAATACCACAAGTCTGGCTCAGGCACCACCTTTACCCTGGTCTGGATGTTCTTCTCGAGGTCATACATAGAGGGAAATGTAGAGCCAATACCACAATTCTGGCTCAGGCACCACCTTTACCCTGGTCTGGCTGTTCTTATGGAGGTCATACATACAGGAACAGTGTGTCACGGATGCCCCTGCGACCCTCGTCCGAGATCGCAGGCGCATCCGTGCCCCGACTCTGAGCGGCACCCCGTCACGCACCTCGGGGGGGGGGCCCCGCTTTTCCCCGTGCCCATGTCCCCGGGTGATTTAAACCCCCGGCCACGTCCTGCCCTGTTAGTCTCGTTCCCTCCGCGCCCCGGGCGCCGCCCCCTTAGGGGGGGCGCTCCCCCGGCGTCTGGTTTTTTTTAAAGGGGACAGTGCCCCGGGTTAATTGGCCTTTAAACCCGGGGGCACTCCCTCCATTTTTGGGCCCGCCCTTTCCCCAGGGGGCCCTTTTTCCGGGATCTTTAGGGGCAAAGGGCCTATTGGAAACTTTCCAGAAAGCCCCCCCCTTTTGTACCGAACCCTTTTTGCATACTTTTTAAACCGACCCCGAACCTTGCCGCCTGCCCAGACCCTTTGCCTGCTACGTTCAGAACGTCAGCCGCCCCCTTTGGAACCCTTCTTCCCTTTTCCCCGATTTACAAACCCCTGACGGGGCCGATTCTGTACTCCCTTTCCCCTTGGGCCGCCCCTGCAGGCCCCCCGCCATTTGGTAGTGACCTGGTGGACTCCCCCCGCGCAAGTCCATCCGCTTTGGGGCGGGGTTTTGGTGAATACCGGGCCCCAAATTAGATTCCCACCCCCTTGGTGTGGGCTTACCCTCGCCTGGGGTGGTCCAGAGGATCCACCTCTAACCGTTAAAAGTAAATCCGGCCAGGGAAACCCCCCAAGGGGTTTTTTTCTTCCCAAGCGTTGCCGGGCATCACCACCGTCGGGGGTCAAGCAATCGAAACAGATCGGCACAAGCCCCAGCAGCTCGAAACTTTTTCCTCCATGTTTGCAGGCAGTTTCATCCCCAACCCCACAGCAGCAGTCGGCTGCAGGGGTTTCCCTCCCGTGGCGGTCGCCCCAGTTGGCCCTAAGCACCTTTTGGGTCCTGCCAAAAAAGGGTTTGACGGGGACCCAAAGGGCTTCCCAGGGGCTTTTCATCACCCAGTGCTCCCTTCATGGGGGAACTTATGGCTGGTCAGTTCCCTTCGGAAAGATCCAAAGGTGATTTCGTGGTAAAGGCCCCTTTCTTGAAAAAGCCCGGCCCGGGGGGAAAAAACTCCCCTCTGGAAAGGGGGACCCAGTCCCCCCCTGCCCTGGTGACATTTCTACGGGAAATTTCCCGTACGCCCTTGGGAAGGGAAGGCCCCCCGGGGTTTCGTTGCTGTAAAACCGCCTTGTTGAACCTGAAAGCAAGGGAACCCCTCCGTGGGGGGACTATGCCATGCATTTCCGCACACTAGAAACAGAGCTGGTTTGGGAAACGTTTGCGAAACTGTGCGCCACTTTTCAAGAAGGGCCTCTCCTCCAGTTTAAAGGGATGCCCCTAAACTCCCCGGGGGATTTAGTTTTCCCATTAAGTGAGCTCACCCAGTTGGCCAAACCCCGGGTTTGGGATATCCCTTCGCGGGAAAACGTGGGGGAGCTCCCCCAAAGGGGAAACCCATTTCCCAAAACCCCGGGCCCCCTTTATCCCTTTCCTGCTCGGGGTTTTTTTTTACGGCCTCCACAGCCCTCCGTCCCGCCAGCCTTTGGAAAAAGGCCCAAGCCAGTGGTTTAGAGCCCCCCTGACTCCGCGGGAAACTTGCCCAAACGGGGGAAAGGGAAAATTTTTATTCTCTACTGGGGCCCAGCCCTGAACATCCCCTCGGGGGTTGCCATACTCCGTCCCGGCCCCGGGGAGATGAGCACATTTGGCTACGTGGGAGAGGAAACCCCTAGGGGTGTGCAGTCCCTCCCTCGTCGAACATACCCTTTGGTCAGAACGGAACCCGGGGCCCCCACTTTCAAGTTCTGCCTTCCGGGAAACTCCGGTTCGGCTGGGAACTTCTTGGACACTGCCGGGGTTTGTCTCAAAACAATTTTCCCCGGGGTTTTTCTCCTGGGGGAAACCTCTATCCTTCTCCCCCGTCGGGGGGAGACCCTTTAAAGGCGATTAGTCCATTCCCGTACGGAGCCATTTCCCTTAAAATTTGGGAGCACTGCTTTAAAAAAGAGACGTCTTTCTATGTGTTCCCCCGGGTTTTTCCCTCCCCCACCCTTTTGGGGCTTTCCGTGGTGCAGCAAACATGCCCCGGTGCTGGGAAGGCAGATGGGCGAGGTTTTGTGATGGGGCCCAGATTGTCGGCTCGCTTTTTGGGGGCACCTCCCCCGGGTGCTTACCGTTTTTCCCGTAAAGTCAAAACCTCTAGCAGGTCCCCCCCTGGGTCATACGAGATTTTTCTGATGTCTTTTCTGAGAACCCAAGGCGGGAGCCCTTCCCCCCAAAATCGTTTTTTTATGTTTGGGCCCGGGATTGATCTTCTCCCCGGTACAACACTCCTGGGGGCCAAGAGTCTACCCCTTACCTTTTTCCTGTTTGGACACAAGCCTTTGTTTTTGAATTTACATCCGGGAAAAATCTCCAGAAAGGTTTTATTCGAAAGCCCCTCTCTTCTCCCGCAGGAGCGGGGATTCTTCTTCGTGGAAAAAAAAAGGAGGGCTCCTTTTTGGCCCTTTATCGACTCCCGGGGTCCTGAACAAGACCCAGGGTAAAAAAAGGGTTTACCCTCTACCGTTATCACGGAACATTTGCCCCGCCCTACAGGGCGAAAGGGTCTTTTCCCAATTTGGGATCTGCAAAGGGGCCCTACAATTTGGTTCGAATCCGCAAGGGCATGAGTAAGACGGCCTTCAAAACCCGAGACGGGCACTTCGATTTACCTGGTAAATGCCTTTCGGACTGTGTAATGCGCCTGCCGTCTTCCAGGATTTGTTAATGATGCTTCAGGGATCTTCTCAAACCCTGTTTCGTGGCTACCGGGGACGAAAACCTATATACTCCCGGGATCTTGAGACTCACCCCCTTTCCATGCCCGGGCCAAAGTGCGGGCCAGCGCCTACGAGCAAAATCACTTGTATCCCCAAATTTAAAGGGAAAGGGGCCTTTTTCCATAAAGTCAGCCTTCCTTTCCTGGGTTATATTTTTCCTCGGACCAAGGCTTGGATGGACCCAGCCAAGTTGTCAGCCCTATTACAATGGGCCCCCCCATGGGCCTGCGGGCTAAAAACCCGGGTTTCCCGGGGTTCTGAACCCTTTTTTCCGGCCCTTTTATTCCGGGATTCTCCACAATGGTGGGCCCCCTTGTGGCCCTTTTCGGAAAGAAAAAAAGGGAAAACACGGAAGGGTGGGCCCTTCCAAAGGCCGGGGGAAGGTTTTCCAAGCTAAAAACGTCCTTTGCCTTTTTGCTCCATTCCCCGTCGCGGCCAGACCCAGCGGGAAAACCCTTCTCGCTTGAAGTAGATCCCTTTTCGTTGGTGCTGGAGCCGACCCCACACAAAAAGGGCCCACAGGCCAAAAAAAAAGTCACCCTTAGGCTTTTTTCTAAAACCTTTTCACAGGCGGGAGGAAATTTAAAACCCTTGGAGATTGGGGGGGTAAATTTGCCATTTAAAATGGCCCTGGAAGAATGGGGATTTGCGTAAAGGGGCCCGACATCCCCTTTGTAAATTTTTCGGATCAAAAAACCTCCAGTACCTCCAGACTGCCCCGCGACTTAACCACGCTAGGCTAGGTGGTCATTTTTTTTTCTCCCCTTTAAAATTTTTAAAATTTCACTTCCAAACCCTGCCGGGGGAAAAACGTGAAGGCTGGTGGCCCCTCCTCCCTGCCTCCGGGCGGGGGGGGTGAAGAAACGTCCCAGAGCACAAAAATTCCCCCCGGGAAAAGGGGCCCTTTTTCCCCCAGCCCCCGTCCCACCTCCGGAAAAGTCCCACTAGGGAAGACAATTTCGGGCCGCCCTGCGCTCCGTAGGCGTAACCCGAAGGGGGGGTTTACTGCTCACTGGGGGCTGGGTTTCCCGGGGCCCACAAAAACGTTTTCCCCCTGATTTCTCGGGACTATTGGTGGAGGACCCCCCCCAAGGACTTTAAGGAGTTTTTTTCCCGGGGGTACCTCCTGTGCCCGCAACAAGGGCCCCCCGCCACAACCGGGGAGGGCTCTTTCACCCCCTGGGCCCCTCCCTACGCAACCATGGTCCACGTAGCGATGGGGGCCCTTTATAACCCGGGCCTACCCCTTCGTTTTCCGGGGAATACCGTTTGGTTTTGGGGGGGGTGGTTAGACCGGGTTTTCTAAAAAGGCACATTTTTTCCCCTTGGCCCGGTCTGCCTTCGACCCCGCGCCCGGCCGGGGCTATTTTTCCTCCAATTTTTCGTCTGCCCCCCGGTTTTTCCCCCCCCCTTGCAAAAGTCCCCGGGTTTGGGGGGGGTTTTTGTTCGTTTCTAAATTCTGGTGGGGGCCCCTTTTGGGACTAACTCTAAGGGTTGCTTTTTCCTCAGCCTTTTTTTTCCAAACCCCCGAAAGAATGGGCCCGGTTGGGGAGAGTGAATCAAGTTCTTTGGGGTGTTCCCCGGGGCCCCTTTGTGCTGCACGGCAAAAAAGACTTTGGGGCCCAAATTCCTTGGGCGGAATTTTCATATAATTTTCCCCAAAAAGTCAGAGTCCCCCAGGTGGGCCCCCTCCCTTTTTACGTTGTGTATGGGTTACATCCCCGCCCACCTTCCCACTTTGCATCCCCCTTCCGAAAGGTTTTCCCCTGCTGACACTTTGGGGCCCCGGACATAGGACCATTTTTCCCTTTAAACCTTTCAAACCCGCTCCATGCGTATGACCGGGATGAAGGCGCAGGGAGATAAAAAAAGAAGCCCCCCTCCTGTCTTCTCCCGGGTGACAGGGGGGTGGCTGTCGGCCCGATATGTCCGCCTCAAATTCCTACCTTTCAAACTGGGGCCCCGCTTTTGTAGAACCCTTTGAGGTCCTTAAGCGCAAAACCCCCCGTGGCCAAATTTAAAATCTGGGTACCCCCCACCATGCTCATCCCCGAACTCCCCCTTTCCCTGTTTTGCAAATAAAACCCCCTTTTCCCTTAAAAGTTTCTCTCAGAAAAGGGGTTTCCATCCTCTCTGTGGCTGAAAGCTGCCCAATGTCTTTGGTTTTAAAAAAAAAACCTAGGTATGAGGAGGAAATAGGGGGGGGAAAAGGGAAAATTTTTTTAGCCGACGGAAGGGGTTCGGGCCCGAGGAGAAGATCGTGGGAGCCGGGGGAGAACATCCTGGACCGCCCGCATTATTTAAAAAATTTTTTCCACTCTAAAAAAAAGGGGGGGGACCCAAGGGGGGGTTCTGTCACGGATGCCCCTGCGACCCCGTCCTGGGTCGCAGGCGAAACCGTTTCCCCCTTTTTTTTTTCTGAGCGGCGCCCCCCCGGGACCTCGGGGTCCGGGTTCCGCTTTTTCCCCGCCCGCCCGTTTTCCCCATTTACTTTCCCCCTCCACGCTCCCGCCCTGCCCTCTGGTCCCATGCCGTTCGCGGCGGGCCCCCCCTTAGGAAGGCGCGCGCTGGCGTCTGAGATTTAAAAAGGGGCAGTGCGCCGATAAATTTGGGGCCCTTACCCCGGGGACTGCTCCTATTTTAGCCCCAACCCTCTTCCCAGTGGGCCCTTTTCCAATTCTTTAGTGCACATGCCTAATTTGGGAAACGTTCCCGAAAAACCCTTTTCTCCGCCTAACCCGTTTTTTACCGAAACCCCTTTGCTTTCGTTTTTCCCACCACGAACCTTTCCCCCTGCCCTGCCCCCTGCCCGTCTAAGTTCACGAAAACCCCAGCCCCCTGTTTCCCGACCTTCCCTTTTCCTGTCCCCGGGGCTAAGAGCCTGACTTTCCGATTCCCTTTCCTCGCCTACCCCTTTGGGCCCCCACCCCGGGAAGCCCCGCCCCGTGGTAGTGACCCGGGGACTCCCGCCGCACCCCGTCCATCCCGCTTTGCGGCGGGGTCTGGTGAAAACCGGACCCAAAAAGATTCCCCCCCCCCGGTTGGGCTTACGCCATCCCCCTGCGGGGGTCCAAGGTTCCCCCTCTGACCGTTACAAGTGTAGAACCAATACCACAAATCTAAACTCAGGCATCACGTTTTCCCCCTTTTTCTGGGTTTTTCTTCTGCAGGGTTTATACATACAGGCGCAGTGTAGAGGCCCCCAAAATCACAAGTCTGGCTTTAGGGTCCACCTTTCCTTGGTTGGCTGTTCTTCGCAAAATCATACATACAGGGCAGGTTAAAAAGCCAATACCAAAGTCTGGCTCAGGCTCCACCTTTAAACCCTTTGGGCTGGCTGTTTTTCTGCAGGTCATACAAAAGGGCAGGTAGAGCCAATACCCCAAATCTGGCTCAGGCACCACCTTTACCCTGGTCTGTTTTTTCTGCAGGTCTTTCATACAGGGGATGTAAAGCCAATTTCCACAAGTCTGGTCAGGCACCACCTTTAACCCCGGTCTAGCTGTTTTTTCTTTCAGGTTTTACATTTCAGGGCAGGGTTTGAGCCAAAAACCAAAATTTTTCCCGGCTCAAGCACCACCTTTACCCCTGGTCTTTTTCTTCTGCAGGTCATACAACAGGGCCCAAATGTAGAGCAATACCACAAAAACAGGGTCATGGGACCCCTTTACACTTGGGCTGTTCTTTGCGTTCATTTCATACAGGGCCCCTGTAGAGCCAAATACCAAAAAAGTTCGGTTCAGGCACCACCTTTTTCCCTGGGCTGTTCTTCTGCAGGTCTACATACAGGGCGTGTAGAGCCAATACCACCCAAAACCCGTTCCCTGGGGACCACCTTTTTCCCTTTGGGCTGGCTGTTCTCTGCAGGGTTTATACATACAGGGCAGTGTAAAGACAATACCACAATCTGGCTTTAGCACCCCCCTTTTCCCTTTTGGCTGTTCTTCTGAGGGCAACCAAAATAGGGCAGTGTTTGAGCCCAAAACCCCCAAGTCTGGGTCAGACACCACCTTTTTCCCCGGTCCCTTTTTTTCTGAA
Organism: Phyllomedusa bahiana; assembly: GCA_025379985.1. Classification (NCBI taxonomy): domain Eukaryota; kingdom Metazoa; phylum Chordata; class Amphibia; order Anura; family Hylidae; genus Phyllomedusa; species Phyllomedusa bahiana. The sequence goes on along the minus strand of JAODAL010005953.1, from coordinate 119,680 downwards.
AGGTTTATACATTTTCAGGGGAGTAAAAGAAACCAATACCACAAGTCTGATCAGGCACCACCCTTTTCCCCGGGCTGGCTGTTCTTCTGCAGGGCATACATACAGGGCGTGTTTGAGCCAAACCACTTGTTGGTTTAGGCACCACCCTTTTCCGGGTTGTTCTTCTGCAGGTCCCTACATACAGGCCCGGTAGAGCCAAAACCCCAATTCCCGGCTCAGGCCCACCTTTACCCTGGTCCCCGTTCTTCTGCAGTATTTCATACCCGGGGGAGTGTAGAGCCAAAAACCACAAAATCTGGTTCAGGCACCCCCTTTACCCTGGTCGTTCTTTTGCAGGTCATAAACAGGGGAGTGTAAAAGCCAATACCCCCAAGTCTGGCTCAGGGCCCCACCTTTACCCTGGTTTTGGCTGTTCTTCTGCAGGGGCATACATACAGGGGAGTGTAGAATCAAAACCACAAGTCGGCCCCCAGGCACCACCTTTACCCTGGTCTTTCTTTTTGCAGGTTTATTCTACAAGGGGGAGTGTAGAGCCAATTTCTCCCAAGGGCTGGTCAGGGGACCACCTTTACCCTGGTTGGTGTTTTTCTGCGGTTTATACATACAGGGCAGTGAGAGCCAATACCACAAGTCCCGGGTCAGGCACCACCTTTACCCCGGTTGTTTTTTCTGCAAAGGGCATAAATACAGGGGGAAATTTTAGAGCCAATACCCCAAAATCTGGCTCAGGCACCACCCTTTTCCCTGGTCTGTTTTTTTGCGGGCATAAATACAGGGCAGTGTAGAGGGCAATACCACAAGTTTTGGCTCAGGGACCCCTTTTTCCCTGGTCTGGCTTTTTCTTTGCAGGTCTACATTTCAGGACAGTGTTTAAAAAATTCCTCAAATCTGGCTCAGGCACCAAAACCCTTTTCCCTGGTCTGGCCCGTTCCTCGCGGTCAAAACTACAGGGCAGTGTAGAGCCAATACCCCAAGTCGGCTCAGGCACCCCCTTTAGCTGATCTGTTCTTCTTTAGGTTTATCATACAGGGCATGTAGAGACAATAAACCCCAAGTCTGGCCAAAGGGATCACCTTTTTTGCCTTTTCCCGACTGTTTAATTTTTTTGCGCCTAGATTTAGCATCAAATAATCTAAATGGGGTCTTTTTTTTAAAAACAAATCTTTTGGGGGTCCACAGGACTTATTGCGGCCAAAAGTTTGAAGTGCGACTGTTCATACATCTATGGAACAAGTCTATGACAGCTTTTTGACGGCAGATAACTGGCACAGCCACTTTCATACATGTCGCCCTACGTCTTTTATTCTGGATTCCATATCTGAGAACCAACAAATTTACAAGCGGACAGCATCAGCAAGAAGAGAGTTGTACAGGAGATCACCCATGAGAGTGTGCGGGGGGAAAAGAAATCAACCCCGCTTCTGCAGAGGGGACAGGAGATCTCTCACGGAATGTATTATTGTCTGCAGAGGTGTATGACATTAGCTTATACAATTTTCCAGTGATGATAAAAATGTAGAATTGCAATATAATATAGATCATAAAGTAAAGAAAAAAGATAATATAAAAAATAAAATGAGATTTTTTTCAAAGATTTTTTGCAAAGTCATACATTGCAGTTTTAATACAGGAAATACAAACCTACTGGTATTGACAGACAGTCGGACAGATAAACTGTGATTCCCCGGGACTCCGACAGTGTCCATAGAGATGGAGTAATTAGTCCTGCATGTCAGGTCCTGAAGGATGACTTTTGTTATATTGCTTATTACAAACAAAGTGTCTGATAACATCCCATAGCTTATATTATAGGACGTATTCACACCAGTCCTATTTACTGGCTCCATCCAGGATAATGTCAGGTTGTTTGTCCCAATTGTATTAAGGATTAAGTTTCTTGGTTGGGTTGGATCTGTGCAGGAGAAAAGAACTACAGGTTAAAGTGTTTTTTTTTTCAGCATGCTGTTTCAATGAGTAACAAGCAGTATTACACTCGGGCTGTGGGTGGTTCTATAGCAATAATTAGCATATCTTGCATCTCTGAAAGTAGCTGACAAGTACAGGAGATGTTATCCCTTCAGTGAACTAAAGGCACATGTGCTGTGAGGACTGAAAACAATGGCTTATCTGTAATCTTGATAGAGATAATTAGTTTGTTACAGACTGAGTTTCACAGAGCTGTCAACTTTGTGATCCATCAAGCTGTCAGGTGCCGACTTAGCCCAACTTCAGTCCTCAGAAAAAATGGGACTTAAATTACCAAAAAGCTACAATTACTGCTCAATAGCTGGAAAATACACTGAATCCCAGCAGCAAGCATCTCTAGCCCATATGCTGCATGTGAAAGATATAGCAGGTGCCAGTCATTAATGAGCAAATGCTCTAGATACCAGTTCACACCAGCATGCCAAAAGCCACAGTACAACACATAGGGAGACTGCACAAATGCAACAGTACCGATGAAACTGCACCTAGATAAGGCGATACAAAGGGTCACGCCATTCATACAGGAACACCGTGCTGAGTTACAGCCAATAACGCCCATAATATTCCAATGGGCAGGCTGCCCAGCGCTTAAAGGGTGTCCTGCACAAAATACTTGTACCCTAAACCTTTAAGTGTTTTAGGGCAAAAAAATTATAACATACTGGAAAAATATCAAATATGAGGTATTAGTTGATACGGTAGCTACAGTACGCAAGTTCGCAAGCTCCAGCAAGGTTCCTCATTTCTTGTCCCTACGTTATTAAAAATTAAACCACAGAAAAAATGGGACATAAATTACTAGAAAACTACAAAGCTACAATTACTGCTCAATGGCTGGAAGATACACTGAATCCCAGCAGCAGGCGTCTCTGGCCCATATTCTGCATGGGAAAGATATAGCAAGTGCCAGTCATTAATGAGCTTTTTGGAAGCTGGTGTGAACTGGTATCTAGAGCATTTGCTCATTAATGACCGGCACCTGCTTTATCTTTCCCATGCAGCATAAGGGCCAGAGACCCCTGCTGATAGGAATCAGTGTATCTTCCAACTTCAGTCCTGTCTGACTGAGTTACAGGTAAGATGCTTTCATTTTCCTAATGAAGCATATTTAAGGAAGTGTTTGTACTTTTGTCTCCTTTTACTTCATGCGGTTTCCCTGGAGGTGATAGATCCTTTTTAAGGATGTTTTACTGGACATTTAAACATCAACACCAGTGGCAACAGCAAAGAGCCAAATTCATAACTGATTAACACTGCAGAAAGCCGGCAGCACACAATTGGGCAGGAATGTTCCCCTACCTTCCATGCGCCGTCCGTGTAAGTTTTCTGCCAGTAATATTTGCTTTTGTTACAGTCACCACCTCACTGGGCATATGTTTGACATAATTTCTCAGTGCCGTGTGCTTCTTCTTAACACCTGCACTGGGGCTGCAGTCCACACGTACACTATGGTTTCTCATCATATCTGTTCTCAGGCTTCCTACTCTGTGTAGATACAATATAGGAACTTTATTCTTCTCCCTGCCTATTTGCAGAGACATTGAGAATCTGCTGCCCAAGAAACATAATGGCCCAGATGTATTCCCTGCCCTCGAGAACAACATAGAGAAGGGTCTACTGCTTAGGACTCACCTCTATGAGCCACTGTTATGTAATCTAATGATTCTCACATGTAACCTCGGTCACTGGAGCAGACGTCTCACTCCACAACCCACTAACCGGCGGTGCTGTGAATATATATTCTTTTCCTGGTAATAATCCTGTAAAAGTCACTTCTGTGCCATCAGTTTGCATTACATCATTGATGGCTCCTGTTAGACTGACAATATAATAATCCAGGTTTCCTCCTGGGTGGCTCCATGTGACTCCAAGAGAATCAACCGAATTGTAATTGTTCAGAGAGATGCTGGAAACTGGTGTAGGAACTGAGAATGAGACCAGAAATCATAGTCGGCTTAGTCATACAACGGTTAATACTGTCAGAAGTGAGGAACTAGATGTGTAGCAGTGCAATAGTTATTTGTTTGCAATGTTAACAAACCATTATATTGTGGTGTCTTAACCACTGCTACAAAGAGTCTTGCTTTTTCTAGCTTTCTGCACCTAGTAATTGATTAATAGATTGCACCAGAGGTGTAACTTGAAGCTCCGGGGCCCCAGTGCAAAAAGTGAATTGGGCCTCCCAGCTACTATGAGCCACTTACTATGCTGGTCTCTCCTTATGTGGCAGGAGGGCTTTTGGGCCCCCTCAGGGTGAAGGGCCCGGTAGTGACTGCACCACCTAGAGCTACGCTCCTAGATTGCATTTGCTCTATGGCTAATATCAGTAAGTGTTGGCTCGTATTTGCCCAGTCATGTGCTTCCTGTAGATACTGATTGGTTGATAAATGGCACTTGTTCTGTGACCTGTAATAGTGACTGTTGCCTTGCATCAAACCATATCTTTCACTTCCCTGCACCTGATTATTATGACTATTCTGTGATCCAGCTTTCCTGAACATCCCCAATTCTGTAGCTGGAATTTTTCATGTACCTTTTATCCGAGTCTGACTTTCTATCTTAATGTCCTCAGTACCCGAGGACTTGTGTTTGTATCTTTGATATTTATTCCTGAACCTATGTATGTGCCATGTATACCAGTCTAGGCAGTTTCCCTGTTCCTGCACTGGCACTTAAAGGGTTGCTCTGGACTCTAACAATGCTCGTTGGTCTATTGGGATATGAGTAAAAATAGAAGCTAAGCAACATACTTACCTCCTGGATGCTCCCGTTTACTCCTGGCTCCCGGTCCGTTCATGGCTGCTGAAGCAGTGAACAGTCTTCATTCGCGTGACAGCTACAGCCAATTACAGGCCACAGAGGTCATGTGCACGGGACGTTGCGGCCTGTGATTGGCAGCACCTGTCACATGGATGTTGAACGTTCACTGCTTACTTCTGGGATGAACACACCAACAGCTGGGAGTGTCTGGGAAGAAAGTATGAGTCTTAGCTTCTATTTTCACTCATAACCCAACGGACAAATGAGCAATGTCAGGGCCCGGAACTCTCCTTTAACTCTAAATGAAATCGGACTGTACATGATAATTGTGCAGTGTTTCCCTCCTATTGGATCCAGATCTGAGAACCAATATAGCTACAAGCAGGAACAGAGCAGGAGGAGAACGCCCACAACCGAGTCTCCAGAGGAGAGAGGGGGCATCACGCAAGCCTTCTGCAGAGGAATCAGGAGATCCCTCAAGGAATCATTGACTGAAATCTATGACAGAATAGGATAGAGAGATAGGAGAGGTTCTATAGGTAACTGCTGGCAGGAAATAGAAATAAGGGTTACAGGTGGGGAACAGAAGACACTACTCAGGGGCCTGGGAGGGCTTCAGCTAATCCAGAAGCTTATTCCATGATGGAAGCAGGAAATAGGGATGTACCTTTAACTTTCTTCTCCAAAATGCCCAACACATTCTTAACCATATTAATTTTTTTAACCACCTAGGTGCCTCAGTCGCTACTACGTGTTAAGTGTATCTGCAGCCGGAGCCTAACTATACATTATACATTGCAGCTGACTCCCACTGTAGATGGTGAAGGCGCAGCTTCTGAGCCTACACCATCCAAGTGCCACCCTGGACACGTATGATATTACGTTTGTTCAGTGTACAGAATAGGACGTAGTTTTCTGTTTTTGACTACAATCCAACAAAGTACTGCTCTGTCCCTTGTGTCAAGCTTTGATTTTTCAACTACAGCTTGTTCTGTTTGCAGATGTTTTGCTGGTCTTTGCATACTAAGATGTGAACAACAGTAGACAATGACCCGCCCATCAACTTCACGGATCACGGATACTCTACCAGGCAAACAACAACAATCATTCCCTTTTGGATTGATGAGATCATACAGGAATTTATCAAGGTAGCTATAGTCCGGACATGAAATTAGCATCTGCAGACAGTAATGTGGACATGACCAGACAGAATAAATTTGGAGGCTCCTATGCACAGTGTAATGCAGGTGAGCAGTAACCAGGACATAACCCTGCAGCATTCACTCCTCCACTAGTTGGCTCCAGCGCACAGTGTAATGCAGGCGATCAGTAACCAGGACATGACCCTGCAGCATTCATTCCTCCACTAGGTGGCTCCAGCACACAGTGTAATACAGGTGAGCAGTAACCAGGACATAACCCTGCAGCATTCATTCCTCCACTAGGTGGCCCCAGCGCACAGTGTAATACAGGTGAGCAGAAAACCGGGACATGACCCTGCAGCATTCATTCCACCACTAGGTGGCTCCAGCACACAGTGTAATGCAGGTGAGCAGTAACCAGGACATGACCCCGCAGCATTCATTCCTCCACTAGATGACTCCAGCGCACAGTGTCATGCAGGTCAGCAGTAACCAGGACATGACCCTGCAGCATTCATTCCTCCACTAGGTGGCTCCAGTGCACAGTGTAATGCAGGTGAGCAGTAACCAGGACACTATATTTACTATTTTGCCATAGGCAAACTTAAACTCTATCAGTTCTCTATCTATTAAACACTAAAACGTAACTTTTATTATATCTAACTCTTAAACCTCTATACACACTATTTAAAAAACCTGATCTCTATCCTCATCATTTACCCCTTTTTTTGCTTCTGAAAGGGGGAATAACTCCCTTTCTATCATCAAGTCTGGTGAACCCCCCCTATTAAACGGGAGAGCCTTATATCTAAGCAAAGTCTAGCTTCAGTAAGGGATCCCAACCAACTACTTGGGCAGTCGCCCCTAATCTCATAGACACAGAACAAAAAGGCCCCCTTGTGACACCATCTGCACAGGTGACACTTGTAGACAGAGGTGAGAGATCACAATTTAAAACGTCATGCTGACCTCGCCGACATGTTTCGCCAGCTAACCTGGCTTTATCAAGGCTTAGAGGTCCGATCACATGGGGCTGAGCTCACTTCCTTTTATATCATGTTAGGTAAACACCCCATAAAGGTGCTCACCAATTAGCATCAGAGAATCCACATAAAGCCCACACCCCCTTCCGCGCGCACACTCATAACATGTCCTGCTGAAGCTGCCACCATGCACACATTAGCCAACAACCTTCATCAAATTCGCCATCTCCATAACGGGCTTGCGCCCCATCTTACCGTACTGCCCTGCCAATGCACTGCACCAACAAACACCTCAGCCCTGACTGTGATGGGTTCCGTCTCACTTCTCTCATATTATTGCAACTGCGTGCCTCACCTAGAATAAACCCAAAAGCAGACTAGTATCACTTTTACACAGCACACTGCCATCTTTGTCAATTCCCATAAGCCCCTTCTCTTCAATATCTAATATGCATATTCATTGGGAATATAAACTCCACTGTTCACTTTTATTTAAGATGACAATATTACCACCCTTGTCACTGGGTTTGATTACTATCTCCCTGTTAGATTGTAGTTCTGCAATAGCTACTTCTTCCCCCCATTTTATATTTACAGACGATGGTTGTCGTCTGAGTGCTATTTTCTTTATGTCTTGCGTTAATACTTAAAAAAACGTATCCAAAAAATTATATTGTGATATCTGAGGTTTATTCCTAGATTTTGGCTTAAAATTTGTCAAAGGTATATCTAGAATTATTGTGTCTCCTTCACCTTAAAACCTGCAAATGTTCAAGATCACCCAATGTTTTCTCCTCTAGTTTCCTAAAGGTTTGTTCATCATTACTTTTCATTTTATGATATTTATGCAAAGCCAACTTTCTAGCAAAAAGATTAATATCTTTTACCCATACAAATTCATTAAATTTGGGCATGGGAGTGAACGTAAGACCGTATGACAACACCTGTTTTTGATTTTCCGTTAATCTATGAGAGGATAAGTTAATCACTTGTAGTGCTCCATCCTTTGTTATTTCTGATGATTCCCCTTCTCTCGATCCCTCAAGAGAATCCTTGGAGGTTCTAAAAAAAGTGGATGTATTTGAGTCTGAGATTGAGTTTGCGCTGTGGCCAATTTCTTAGGGCTCGTAGAAATTGTTCTACATTAAGATTCAATGAAGAATGTATAAAGTTAAATGCACGTTTTCAGGCAAGGGGTTACCCAAAAAAAATGTTTGAGGAAGGCGTTTAATAGGGCTTTGACCAGTGACAGAGGACATTAATCAGTAAAAAGAAGAAAGAAAAAAACGATTTAATTCGTTGTATAGGTACCTTGATGATAGAGCTAATAAAATTTGAAAAGCTATAACTTAAAGACATTGGCACATTCTGAGGGCAGACCCCAGTATTCTCTGAGGTGATTTTCTAAATACCCTAGTGTCACTTTAGAAGAGGAAGAAATCTTAGGATGAATTTTGTACATAGCCCATTTTGGGGGAGATGGCAAAAAAACATGGTTGCAGTCTCCGGTGGTAGGCTCATATCCCTGTGGCAACTGTTCATTCTGTCCAATCATATGGAAAACTAAAGATTTTGTTAATCCCATTGAAAAGAGAAGATTTGAGATAAGACAATTCATCAATTGTAAAACCAGAGGGTGGTTTATGTGGCTATGTGCACCTGCCCAAGATCTATGTGGAAAAACCATACAGGGGTTTCATCGTCGGATCTCGAAGCATCTGAGTACTATTAAAACTAGAGGTGACACTCCCCTAGCAAGACACATTTTGGAAGTACATAATGGCGAAATAGAGGTGCTAAAATTTTGGGGCATATGTGTGAAAAAGCTAGTGGTAAGAAAGGGCGATTTGGATGTAGTTTTGTTGCAGGAAGAGGCAAGATGGATACACAGACTCAATACATTGAAACCTAAAGGCCTAAATGAAGGTTTTTTCATTTTCGGCATTTATTTGATCTTGCTGATTCCCTATATAATAATTTTTGAAGAAACATGATATATGTTTTTAAGTACGGTCAAGTGGATATAGCACAGTTGAATATATGACTATGGAAGCATCAGCGTTTTTTATATTTTTTTTTTTATTTCTTTTTCCCCCTCCCTTCCATCTCCCTCACGCCCCTTCCCCCTCCCTATCCTCTCCTCTCCCCCTTTTGACTCTACGTTTTTCCTCATTGTACCTGGGTCATGTAATGATGACAGATATTCATCACGTGAGCCACGGTTTTTTATTTACAAATTAGGGATGCATGTATATTTCTTTTGCAAGGGACTATTCATGTAGTAGTCATGTATGTAAAATTTATTGTCCTGCTTGCGGCGCTGGTCTGGTGCGGGGGGGGATCGACTGGTTTCAGTGGAATTTGAGGATACTGGAGTTCTTACATGCCCCCCATTGTGATGTGATGGATTGAATTTGGCTAGCTGGTGAGCCGTAGGAAAAGAATCTTCAAAAGGGGAACTTGTGAGGTCAGACTGTGGAGTGGAGGAAGGGCTAGCCATAGAGCCTACAGTATTATTAAAATGAGTATGAATATTAACATGTGAAAGAGAAGTAGTTTATGAATATAGTCTTGAGACAATACTATACAATGCAGTGGAACATGTATTTAATGGGGCCTGCAGCTCTATTTGGAATGAATATGCGTATTACATACATAGGAGAAGAGCTTTATGGAAGATAATATGACAGTGGTCCCATTGTACAGTGGGGTTTATATTCCCAATGAATATGCATATTAGAATATTGAAGAGAAGGGGCTTTAGGAATTGAGAAAGATGGCAGTGTGCTGTGTAATGTGATACCTAGTCTGCTTGGTTCATTCTGGGTGAGGCACGCAGTTGCAATAATATGAGAGAAGTGAGATGGAAGCCCATCACAGTCAGGGCTGAGGTGTCTGTTGGTGCAGTGCATTGGCAGTACGGTAAGATGGGGCGCAAGCCCGTTATGGAGATGGCGAATTTGACTGAAGGTTGTTGGCTCATGAGAGCATGGTGGCAGCTTCAGCAGGACATGTTATGAGTGCGCGCGCGGAAGGGGGAGTGGGCTTTATGTGGATTCTCTGATGGCTTATTGGTGAGCACCTGTATGGGGTGTTTACCTAAATGATATAAAAGGAAGTGAGCTCAGACCACATGTGATCGGACCTCTAACCTTGATAAAGCCAGGTTAGCTGGCGAAACATGTCGGCGAGGTCAGGGATGACGTTTTAAATTGTGATCTCTCACCTCTGTCTAAAGTGCACCTGCTGCAGATGGTGTCACAAGGGGGCCTTATTTGTTCTGTGTCTATGAGATTAGGGACGACTGCCCCAAGTAGTTGGCTTGGGATCCCTTACTGAAGCTAGTAAATTTGCTATAGATATAAGGCTCTCCTGTTAATAGTTGGTGCTCCCACCAGACTTGATGATAAAAGGGAGTTAAATTTCCCCCTTTCAGAAGCAAAAAGGGGTTAAATGGGTGAGGATAGAGATAGGTTTTAAATAGTGTGTATAGAGCTAAGAGTTAGATATAATAAAAATTACGTTTTAGTGTTTAACCCGATTTGAGAACTGATAAGTTTAAGTTTGCCTATGCAAAATAGGGAAATATAGTGATCAAAAGTCACTCTTTGTTCTCTTGCGAGATTCCCAATTTTTTGGAGATTATGTAACCAGGACACGACCCTGCAGCATTCACTACTCCACTAGGTGGCTCCAGCACCCAGTGTATTACAGGTGAGCAGTTACCAGGACATGACCCTGCAGTATTCATTCCTCCACTAGGTGGCCCCAGCGCGCAGTGTATTACAGGTGAGCAGTTACCAGGACATGACCCTGCAGTATTCATTCCTCCACTAGGTGGCTCCAGCGCACAGTATAATGCAGGTGAGCAGTAACCAGCACATGACCCTGCAGCATTCATTACTCCACTAGGTGGCTCCAGCGCACAACGTAATACAGGTGAGAAGTAACCAGGACATGACCCTGCAGCATTCATTCCTCACTAGATGGCTCCAGCGCACAGTGTAATGCAGGTGAGCAGTTACCAGGACATGATTCTGTAGTACTTATTCTACCACTAGATGGCTTCAGCGCACAGTGTAATACAGGTGAGCAGTAACCAGGACATGAAGAGGAAGATGCTACTTACCATCACTGAAAGACTCCACCTGCAACACAAGAACACAGGAGTTAGCAAAACCTGCATAGGTCACACTTTATGTTACAGGATCATCACGTATCATTACAAAAAAAAACTCTACTGATAGAATAAAAAGAGATGCTGCCATACACTAAGTGAGCAGAACAAATAAAACAATAAATATATGCAAATATAGGCAGCAACATTGTAAAATCCAAGGACGCTCCTTTTGAGCTAGTGCATCCAATCCCATAATGCGTTATGGTCTTCTCATAAATGCATCTAACATGTATGATACAGTCCCATAAAACCATGTAGTACAATATTCTCGTAAGCCTTGGTTTTGGGTGTAGTAGGTGAGTTCAAAGGGGTGAACAACAGGAAACTACACTATTGTAGAAAAAAAAAAAAACAGTTCAGCACATAAAAAACAAATCTTAAAGAAAATTAAGTAGGAGCCTGCTGACGTGGCCGCAAATCTCGACAACACAAAAACTTATCAGCTGCACTCTGCACACACTAAGAGACTGTCAAACAATGAATATATAAATTATTTCAAAATACATTTCTGCCACTCCTTGGATACATGAAAATTTGAGGTTGTTAGCGCACACTTTTGACCAAAACTGTGAGGGCCCATTCATCACAACCGGGTGATCTCAGTTCAGATGGGGACCTACACTAGACTGGCATTCTCACCTCACCTAGTACCTTATTCGGCCTCTATAGTTTCAGGGCATAAAAGATCCTGCACTCCACCCATTAAACTGTTTTTAATCAGAACAGAGTGTAGCTGGGAGTTCCATGCCCTGAAAGTATGGAGGCCTGATAAGGCATTGGGTGAGGTGAGAATGCTATAGTGTAGGTCCCTATCTGAACTGAGGTCACCTAATCGGTGTGGATGGGCCCTTATGGTACGTTCATACGGTTGATTTTGACTCTATTTTTAGAGTAGTTTTCTGAGCATAAAACAGCATAGAAGAAGCCTTCAAAACGCACAAGTTTATTTTCATTGATTCCTATGTAAAACAGAGCTGTAGGTTGCACACGACGAGGTTTGTACATGCATTTTCTGTGCTTCTTTGGACGCTATTTTGGGAAAATCCCCATAACAATCAATGAAGAGCTTCAAAACCTCAGCGTGTTTTTAGATGTGTTTCTTGGTGCAATTTTGATGCATTTTCAGAGCGTTTTTCGCCGCGGTTTTTGCCCTGGCTATTAATTTGTATGGGTGAAAACCTCATTCAAAACCTCACCAAAACCTTGTCAAAAACTTCTTAGGAAGAAGCGCGTTTCAGGTTTTGATGCTGTTTTGGGCATTGAAAAATGAGCATCCAAACATAAGCCGTGTGAACATACCCTTACAGCTTTGTCCTGGAAGACATAGGAAAGTGAGGTATAGAAATAGTCCTGTTTGGATTGTTCCAGGAAGCTTACTCAGGGAAACTGCCAACCCTGAGGCTTGACCAGTTGCTCTGAAGACTACAGTAGAGAATGGCCGGCCACAGACAATAGCAAGGAATTGCCCGAGAAGCAATTGTAACTGGGAGAGAAGTGCAGTAAACCTAGGTGTTATTGTCTACCTGTAAAGTGACCTGAGAACAACATGTAACTGTGCAAGATCCCAAACTGAGAGTCAATGTGGTTCCTTCTGTGTTGGTGCACTACACCTACCAGCATTCCATCATACGTTACAGGGACTACGCATCTCACACTGCCATCTCACCAATCAGAGCCCACAGCAACCAATCAGAGTTCACAGCAACCAATCAGAGCTCATAACAACCACTCAGAGCTCGTAGCAACCAGAGCCAATAGAAACCAATCAGAGCTCATAGCAACCAATCAGAACTCATAGTAACCAATCAGAGCTCATAGGGACCAATCAGAGCCCATAGCAACCAATCAGAACTCATAGCAACCAATCAGAGCTCATAGCGACCAATCAGAGCCCATAGCAACCAGAGCCCATAGCGACCAATCAGGCCCATAACAACCAATCAGAGCTCATAGCAACCACTCAGAGCTCATAGAGACCAATCAGAGCTCATAGCAACCAATCAGAACTCATAGCAACCAATCAGAGCTCATAGCAACCAATCAGAGCTCATAGTAACCAATCAGAGCTCTTAGCAACCAATCACACCCTATATCAACCAATCAGAGCTCATAGCAACCAATTAGAGCTCATAGCCACCAATCAGACCCATAATCACACCCTATATCAACCAATCAGAGCTCATAGCAACCAATCAGAGCTCATAGCCACCAATCAGACCCATAATCACACCCTATATCAACCAATCAGAGCTCATAGCAACCAATCAGAGCTCATAGCCACCAATCAGACCCATAATCACACCCTATATCAACCAATCAGAGCTCATATCAACCAATCAGAGCTAATAGCAATTTGGAGGCTAAGTCACCTCCTTGATCTCTTTATTATGAGCACTGATACCTTTCACATATCAGGGCAGCCTTTGCAGTATGGACCCTGGGGGCATTATTCTGCTGGATTAGGCATCTGTCATTATCCCGCTAACATGAGGGGGGGCTTGGTCTATACAATATTAGGTAGGTGGCACGTGTCACAGTAACATCCACATGATGCCAGGACCCCCCAGCAGAACATTGCCCATCCCATTGCCTCCGCCATCTTGTCTTCCTACCACAGTGCATCCTGGCGCCATCTTTTCCCCAGGTAAGTGACGCATATGTAGCCAGCCATCCACTAAATGGAAAATGTGATTCATCAGCAGGCAGTAGTATGGGCATTGTGGCCGTTTTGTGGCTAGATATGATGTCTCATAACTACATACCTTTTAATTGCATACTTGTCAACTTTTGGAAGTGGTCTTCAGGGAGATTTTGAATTGCAGCTTGCCGCCTTGATGGTTTGGGTGGGCCACACCCCCTCTTTTACATGACACACCCTATTTTGCACAAAGCCCCACCCCATTGTCACATCTCTGTAACAACTTTGGAGGAAAGGTGATAAGGAATGTGGTGTCCTTCAGTTTTTCTGGACGTTGGATCTCCTAACCAATATCTAAGCTGGGTAACACCACATCAATCAGCTTTCCTTCAGAGCCGAGCTACAATGTGGTCCCTCTGCATCAAGTGATGTCAGGGCCGGGTCTCATGATGCTTTACCCTGGCACCAACACTAAATACAGAGCAACCCACAGCCAGTAAGAAAAGTCCTCAGATGTATAAAGTGGTTTAGCTGCCGAATAGGCTTAGGCTAAAACCGGCCAAACATTGCCAATTTGTGACTGTGTTTGGCCCCTTTTCAGCCATATATGCTGCACTAGTGCATACAGTGCACACCGTGTTCTTGGAGTGTTTTTCAGAGTGGTTTTTCCCTAGCTATTAATTTGTATGGGAGGAAACCTCGTCTAAAACCTCTTTTGAGGAAGTGCATTTCAGATGAGGTTTTGATGCTGTTTTTGGCGATGAAAAATCAGCATCAAAATAAGTCATATGGACCTCCCCTAATAGGCTGCACAAGAGTGTATTCTAGAAGTTTCCAGTACTTGACATGGCTGGTACAAATAAAATACTTTATAGTGATATAGATAGACCGAAATATATGAAATACATTTATTAGTTGACTCCATCCGGATAGTCTTGATATCAACAATGAAAACAATATAAATTTTTTTTTAGAAAAGATGGCAAAGTATACTTAATTAAGAGTGAGTCAGTCCATGACCTCCTTGCGATATGCATGCATCCGATGGGGATAGCTGGGAGACGCCGAATAAAATACTGGCATTGGCCCCCCACAGTAACACCGTCCCTGCCGGTGGTTTCCCAGCAGGAGATTTACCAACTCTTCAGGGAGACCGGGAGGACTCCTCCTTTTCAGGGAGTCTCCTTGACGATCAAGGAGAGTTGGTAAGTATGTTTAATTGGAAGATGACATTCAGCCAGCCATACATGTTCTACTACATCCTGCTAGTACTGATACTCGGGATAGAGTTGTCTTCATAAGTTGTCATGATGCACAGTGACAAAATCAGTTCTGCAACACCTGAACATGTCACATAGTTTGAATGACTGGAATATGGGGCACATAGAGAGGATACCCTAACGTGCGGACTTATTGGAGTACGGGATTTGCACAGCGGCCAAATAAGTGTGTTATAAAGTTTCCACACCACTCACATAAATCATCACAATGATTACAATGAAATCGTTTTTCAGCCCCGTAAATCACTTTCCACTGTATGCATGCCACACAGGCCAAGCTTATTCTAGGAATGTAAACATTCAGGTACCGTGACAGAGGAATTCCTCTAATTGTTTTACATGAAAATTATTTCTTATGATCCTTCCTGGTTCATCCCACTGTAAAAAAAACATTATTTTCTATTTTCATCTACGTTGAGGACGACCACTGACGACATACAGGAGAGCAGAGCGGATGAGGAGTTAGATGACCCATAGACCTGCTGATGCGTCATTTGTACAATCACACACATAGGGGCATTCCTAAAAATGTGTGGGTGCAACAGCTGAAAATGGGGCTTGATATTACAGGGAACCAATGGGTTCTCTACTAAATAAGGAGTCATTGGGAGCTTCAAGATACACATTTGCACATAATATTTTATATTAAAATAGTTCTACAGTTAGATCATTTGTTTTATGGGGTCTAAAATAACCCGCATTGGTGGCCCCAAGAATCAACTCCACTGGTAGACCCCAAGAACTAACACCATTGTTGGGGCCCAAGAATCAATTTCACTGGGGGACTCCAAGAATCAACTCCACTGATGGGAACAAAGAATCAACTCCCCCGGTGGGCCCCAAGAATCATCTCCATTGGTGTGCCCCAAGAACTAACTCCACTGGTGGCCCCAAGAATCAACTCCACTGGTGGTCCCCAAGAATCATCTCCACTGGTGGACCCAAGAACTAACTCCATTGGTGGCCCCAAGAATCAACTCCATTGGTGGGCCTCAAGAATCAACACCAATGGTGGGTCCTATGAATCAACTCCACTGGTGAGCTCCAAGAATCAACTCCACTGGTGGGCCCCAAGAATCAACTCCACTGGTGGCCCCAAGAATCAACTCTACTGGTGGGTCACAGGCACTTCAGTCCAACCCTAGCTCTTATGGTAATAATGTTGGTTTCTTCTAAGGCAATGTTCAGACGGCTTATTGCCGACGTAATTGCTCGCCGGCCCCATAGACACTCATTATTCACGGCGCGTACACGCCGTAAATAATTGACATGTCACTTTCTTCCCCCACGGTGTATTCGCCGAGTGGGGAGAAGAGACGGAATCCATAGTTCTCTATGAGAACTGTGGATTACCGTAATGACAGGGATGGATTGGAGCCGTACTGCAGCGCAAATCCGGCGTGCAGTACGGCTCCAATCAGCGCCCAAATAAGCCGTGTGAACGAGGCCTAAGTTTTATACAAATCGACACCGTTTCAGAATTTTTAGACTTATGACTTGAAAAAATCATTAAATAAATGTAACTTATTTTCTTTTTTTTTTTTTAAGGGCTGTACTCTTAGAAAAATTTACTTTAAAATTGCTAAGCCTACCAAAAAGATTTAATAAGTCCACCAGGGCGGGAAGAGAAGATTCGGGGTCCGTGAGGTATAACAAAAGATCATCCGCAAAGGCAGCGCATTTATATTGTTCTTTACCAATAGTGATACCCTTGACCTCTCCCTCCCCCCTGATGGACTGTAGAAGGTACTCCATTGAAATGACATAAAGGAGTGGTGACAAGGGGCAACCCTGCCGTGTTCCATTGCCTATAAAAAATGGCTTGGATAGGGCACCATTAATTCTGATTTGGGCTGACGGGGACTGATATAAAGCTAATATTTTTTGAAGCATTACCGGGCCAAGGCCAGCATACGACAAGGCAGATCTTAAAAAGCGCCAATCCACCCTGTCGAATGCTTTTTCCGCATCAAGCGACAGTAGCATCGCAGGAATCTGACGTTTCTGGGCGTGGTGAACAAGGGCGAATGTCTTCAGGGTGTTGTCTCTAGTTTCTCTGCCTAACACAAAACCCACTTGATCAAGATGAATTAAATCAGATAAGATAGTATTTAACCTAGTGGCAATTCATTTTGCATATAACTTAATGTCTACATTTAGTAAAGATATGGGTCTATAGCTAGAGCAGAATAAGGGGTCCTTTCCTGGTTTCAAAATCATTGCGATATGGGCTTGTAGAGAAGAAGGGGGGAATAGCTGCATGGCTGAAACAGAGTTAAAGGAGGCAAGCAAGGGGTCAGACAATTTGTCCCTAAGAATTTTATAGAATTTCGCTGTAAAGCCGTCTGGGCCTGGGCTTTTCCCTTCCGGCAAGTCCGAGATCGACAGAGAGAGCTCAGCTGGCGTAAAGGGGTCCTCCAGTGCCTGAAGTCTAACCGCATCTATGCCTGGTAAAGACGCTGCAAGCATAAAGGAGTCACGAGTTGGTGTAGCGAAGGCACCGGAAGCGGCAAGATCAGCTTTTGGCAAATTATAAAGATCTCTATAGTAATCGTGGAAACTATCCAGGATCTCAGGTGTAAGGTGTGCGATCTTGCCTTGTTTGGTTTTAATGGCAGGAACATATAGGGATGCCCTCTTGTCCCTAAGGGCTCTAGCCAATAACCTACCCGGTCTGTTGCCCCATAAATAATAAGACCCCGCACAAATCTGCCTAAAGCGTGCAGTTTTTTTTTCTATCAGCTGAAGGATCTCATGCTTGGTGTGCAGTAGTTCCCTGAGGTCAGCCTCAACTAAGGTAGATTTGTGAGTGACCTCTAATTGCGCTAATCGCGACAATAAGGACGATAATTTAGCTGAAGTCTCCTTTTTCAACCTGGAGCCATGTTTAATTAGTTATACCTCTAGTCACACATTTCAACGCTTCCCATTTGAGTTGGGGAGAGGTCGGATCTGACAGATGATCAGCTAAGAAATGCTCTATTGATTGATGCAAATCCGCCAGACATACAGAATCATTGAGAAGAGACTCATTAAGCCGCCAATTGAAAGGCCTATTCCCATCCTGCTGCATCTCAATAGCACAATAAACCGGAGCGTGATCAGATAATAAAATATTACCTATAGATAGCTTCCTAGCATTGGGGAGCAGCGCATGTTGTAGAAAAATATAGTCCAATCTACTATATCTTTTATGGGGGTGTGAATAAAATGTATAGTCTCGAGTGCTATGGTGGGTAAGTCGCCAGGCATCTGTGAGTTGCATGCTGTGAAAGAGCTTTTTAATTTTATTTAATTTATTTAGGGGATCGATGAGTGTCCCGTCGATGTATCAATACTCGGATTAAGCGCAATGTTAAAATCCCCACAGAGAATAATCTTTCCTTCTGCATACAAGTTTAAGTCATCCAGGGGCATAGACATTCGCTATAGTGAATAATGATCCGGCAATATTACATTTAACAAATATATATCGCGCATTAGTATCCGTCTTACTATCTATCAATTGCACAGGGAGGTTTTTATGAAAAAAAAAATAGCCACGCTCTTCGAGTTCCCCAAAGAGGAAAATACTTATTCTGATATGTCTCTAAGTGACCTGTCATGATGTGCGTTTCTTGCAGGCACAAAATTTGGGCCCGCTGCTTATGCATACTATATAGTATTTGGGACCGTCTTTCCGGAATATTAAGTCCCTGAACGTTAAGGGACGATATTTGAAATGACGTCATGAGGACTGATAGAAGAAAAGCAGATATAAAAGTCGAGTTGGTGTGTCACAGTCAGACTCTGCCCAGCCAAGTGGAGTACATATGGTAACATAACCAGAGAGTAAAAAAAACACATGAATAAGCCTATCAAACCAAAAGTAGCCATAACTGCTAAACCAACACATGCAGTAGTGGCCACTGCCCAATGTGAACAGACAGCGTTCACAATAGTACCTAGGGGGGGGGAAATGTAAGTGAAGTGAAATTAACCTAGAGAAAACTATATGAAATGATGCACTGAGGCATCCGTGGGGCATGGCTATAGTTATCGTATTATATAAACTAATACCTAACGTAATTACACAAAATGAGGTATGACCCAAGGAGACTATTCACCAGGAGAGCCGGGAGTATCCACTCCAGGCCTTGTCAGGCACAGGAGAGCAATAGTCGCAGCACTGGGTCCCCGGCCCAACTATTGAGGCATCAATAGAGGAAAGCAATACTATGCATCACCGGAAGCAGAAAAATCAATGATAATTAGGCATGGAACCTCTCTCTGCAGCACCCTCTGCCCTTTCCATCCACAGCACAGTTCGTTGGCGCTTCGACAGGCGCTGCTCCTTGGGAGAAACTGCCACCACATCATCTCGCTGAGAGGAGGGCCGAGACTGCGGCTCAAGGGTAGTTGCTGCCGAGTATGCAGTTTCCCAATCCGGAAGAGAAACCGGCGGGAGCCTCAGTCCAGCCAGAAAGTTCGGAAGATCCGCCAGTTTCCTGAAAGTAAACGTGTATTCCTCCGTTCTCACGTGTAAAGTGAAGGTGAAACCCCATCTATATTGGATAACCTCTTGTAGTAAGGAGGTTAAGGGACGTAATGCAGCGCTCAGCCGTAAGGTGCGCCGTGAGAGATCAGGGAATATCGCAATCTTAGCCCCTTCATGGGAAAGGTTTGAGGCATTCCTGGCACCTTTCATAATGTCCTCTTTTACAGCATAGAAATGGACCCGGCAAATGACGTTGCGGGGCTTAGCAGGGTCTTGACTAGGAGGGCGCAAAGCCCTATGCGCTCTGTCCAGTTCTATAGGAGAGTCCCCTTCTTTGCCTAATAACCTGTTGAAAAGTCGGGTAAGAGATGGAATCAGGTCTTGCGTCTTTACAGTCTCCGGAATGCCTCTAATTCTAATGTTATTTCTACGGTTCCTATTTTCGGAATCGTCGAGTTGGTTCACCAAGCCTTGGTAAAGGCGCTGTTGGTTCTCAACTGCCACTTGTAGTTCAGAAATCGACTGGTGCGCTGTAACCTGAGACGTTTCCAAGGTTTGGAGTTTCGTTTGGATGGTGGCTACATCAGATTCGACTGTGTGCAGGTCACGCTTCCAAGCAGATTTGAGATCCGGAGCCAGCATTGACAAATCATTCTTAGTAGGCAAGAGTGTCAGAAGCGCTTGTAATTCAGGGTGGCCCTGTAGCACTAATGAAGCTTTATCCCTGGCAGTAGCAGCTTCATGTTCAGCTGGGGAGATCAATCCCCCTATCTGAGGGCTCATAGCTTTTGCAACAGCAGAAGGACTCCTGGATGCTTGTGAGCCATTTAGGGAGCATTCATGGAAACTGGTAGCAGGGTTAGCAGACGATGATCTCCTAATATTATCAAGATCCTGGTGGCTCTCACTGTGAGGGAGGTCAGGAAACAAGTCAGAAGCGAACTCCTGTGAGGCCTGCTCAGGGCTAGTGTGTGAAGGGGAAGCAGCCATCTCTGGGTGACGGATTATGCCCAGGGGAGAGCGGGCAAATGGGCTTATGATAGGGCTAGCCATGATATCTGAGCAGCGTCCCTCCATCCTTTCCTCTGCAGAGCTGCAAGGGCTTATAATCCCCTTCAGGGATAGCTGGCTGTGCTGAGGGGATGTCTCACCCTCACCCCTCCACGGTATAGGCTGAAGAGAGTCTGTTAGTGGGGACCGGCGCTCCCTTAATGGCAGCCCTCCCTCCTCAAGATCCGCAGCACCAGATGCCCGGCCTGCTTCCACGCCGGGCCTCTCACCTCGCGTGAGTGCCGCAGCTCGACT
Organism: Phyllomedusa bahiana; assembly: GCA_025379985.1. Classification (NCBI taxonomy): domain Eukaryota; kingdom Metazoa; phylum Chordata; class Amphibia; order Anura; family Hylidae; genus Phyllomedusa; species Phyllomedusa bahiana. Next base: position 98,929 of record JAODAL010005953.1, on the reverse strand, counting down.
CCGCTCCCGGCGTGATTCAGCGCTGCGTTCAGGCAGGCCCGCTGTATATCGCTGTCTCCTCTCTGCTTCCTCTATGCCCGCAGCAACCTGCAGCTCCAGACGCGCGCGGCGGGAGCCGCGGTCAGCTAGGTAAGATGGCGCCCGCTCTGGAGAAGAGGCCTCAGAGGCCGGGACAGATTCCAGTCCAGCGAGGGGCGCAAAGAAGTTCCGGATCGGCACAGCAGGTACCGGAGTGCTTATTACCCCCTTCTGGGTCTTCTTCACCCTCTTCGGGCTCATGATGGAGTGCTTTATAGGTGATTTAAGGCAAAGGCCCACACGGAGCTCGGCACCGCACGTCCTTACTCCTCACATGCCAGGCCACGCCCCCAATGTAACTTATTTTCTAATTAACTTTTTGGGTAATAACACAATTAGTATTCTTCAAATGGGGCCCTGTTCAGTTCAACCCAGGTTTGACTGAACTTATGAATAACGCTGTATCTCAATATTAACCGTAACCATATTTAGAGTTAGGATTGTTCAAGGGATTTTCGGGGGTTAACTTATGTGACACTCCTGATGCGGCCAAACTGCTTGTCTAACATCTTAACTGACATCATTTTCAGTCACCATAACATTAGGCCTAGGTTGAAGTAACTGAAAGTGACGTTGGATGCAATGTCTGATGTCACTGTCAGATAGCGTTTTATTATTGGGCTGTTGGTGAGATAACCAGACTTAGCAACTGTTAAATATTGCTTGGATGTAATGTTTCTTGGCATATTTTCTAAAATATAACAATGAAGTACCATGGTTTTTCTACTCTATTCTTCCTATAGGGACATTATAAGGCACTGCTGGAGGTGGTAATACTGGAGAAGTTCTGCTCCTCCATACACTACCATTATCTGGATACCGGGGTCACATGACCTGTGTGGTGGTCACATGATAAGAAGCTGCTGGAGGTGGTAATACTGGAGAAGTTCTGCTGCTCCATACACTACTGTTACCTGGATACCAAGATCACATGACCTGTGTGGTGGTCACATGATAAGACGCTGCTGGAGGTGGCAATACTGGAGAAGTTCTGCTCATCTATACACTACTGTTACTAGGAAACCAGCGTCACATGACCTATGTGGTGGTCACATGATAAGAAGCTGCTGGAGGTAGTAATACTGGAGAAGTTCTGCTCCCCCATACATTACTATTTTCTGGATACCAGGGGTCACATGACCTGTGTGGTGGTCACATGATTAGTCGCTGCTGGAGGTGGTGATACTGGAGTAGTTCTGCTCCTCCATACACTACTGTTACTAGGAAACCAGCGTCACATGACCTGTGTGGTGGTCACATGATAAGACGCTGCTGAAGGTGGTAATAATGGAGCAGTTCTGCTCATCTATACACTACTGTTACCTGGATACCAGGGTCACATGATCTGTGTGGTGATCACATGATAAAATGCTGGGGAGTGGAGGAGGGGGGAAGGTGCAGCATTGAACCACCTGTACTCTCCAGCAAAGCTGCACGCAGCAGAAAGGCTGAGAAAAAGTGAAAAGTCTATAGTGCCCATCAGCAAACACCCCCACCAACACCAGAGAGAGGCAGCCAGAGGCTGCAGGAGAACCTCAAAGCCAGCACCCAGTGGAGCAGCACACAGAACAGCAGTCAGAAAAAGAGCTGTAAATCCAATCCAAACCTGGACAGTGACTGTGACTCTGAAGTGGAGGAGTGGGGTGTGAGGCGATCCGGGGAGCCCGCCAAAATCTTTGGCTCCCAGATTTCAACCTACCTCATAGAGCATGAGGACGCAGGGAAGGAGATCATCCTGCTGCAGGAGCGCATATGGGTTAACAAATTGCGCTCCAAGAACATATCCATAAAAAACAAACAGGAGCTTAAGAAAGAAAATGGGAGGATGAGAGGGAATGAAGTCTTGGAGGAGAGGAGGAACATAAATTTTCCAAACATGGGCCTTTCCCGGGGAAAATTTCCCAACGAGCGGGGTTTTCAAGGGGGATGAAGGGGGCAAGAAGTAGGGGGGATGGGGAGGGGAGGGGGGAGGGGGGGCCGGGGGGGCACTTCAGGCCCTCCCTCTCCCCAGGTGCATCAAAGCCCCCAGCAGTGGGACCCCCGCACAAGGTTCCAGCCAGAGTAAACAGTTTGGGCTGGGGAGAGAGCGACACCGGAGCCCGGGGGAAGATGCAAATCGCCCACTGGAGTCCACAGGAACCTGCGCCCTTCCCTGGGGACGACCTCTTGAAGAAAAGGGAGGAAGCAGAAGGAAAAAAACAGGAGCCACGGGTGAGGGGGGACTCAACTTTCTTTGGGCCCGGGATTTCCCAGCGCAGACAAGGGCGACCCTGCAGCAACTCCGTCAGCCTTCCTGACCCGTACCCTGAATGGGAAGGATCAGAGCTATGGGGAGAAAAAGGTTCAGACAGGCGGGTACATCTCCGTGTAGTCACCCGGGGGAAAAAAATTCAGGGTTTGGAAAGATGGAGAAAGGGGACAAGCCCCCAAACATTGAAGGTTCTTAGGGCAACAGACAGCGGGAAGAAATTCCTGCAAACAGGAAACCTCCTGGAGGCGAGGGAAGAGGGGGAAAAGACGCCCCCCCCCCATAGGCGAGGAAAGTGGCCCCCAAATGGAAAAGACTGGAAAATATGAGGAAGAAATGGACTGTGGGAAAAGGCCGGTTTACGACAAAAGAGAGGGGTGATTGGGTGATGCAAAGGGGGGAACAACGATGGGGAAAGGATGGGAAGCGAGGGAAAATGATGGATGGGGTTGGAAGAAGGAAAATGATGGAAGGATGTGGGAAAGAGGAAAAAGATGGAAAATGGGTTTTTAAAGGGAGGGAAAAGATGGAAAGGATTGGGGAAAGGGGGGGAAATAGGAGGGGGAATTTGGGGGAAAAGGAAAGGGGGGAAAAAAAAAAGGATGTGAAAAGGGGGGGAAAAAGATGGAAAGGGTGTGGGGGAGGGAAAATTAAAAAGGGGTGAAGTAAAGGAGGGAAAAAAAAAAAAAGGGGGAAAGGGAAAGAATGTAAAAAAGGAAAAGGGAGGGGGGGAAGAAAGGGGGTTTGGGAAGGGAAAAGCAGAATGAAAGGCGGTAAGGGAAGCAGGTAGTAAGGGGAGGAAAGGAAAAAGTGAATGAAAAAGGGGAGAAGGGTGGAAAGAAAGACAGAACAAAACCTAAGAATGTTGGTGGGGAAAGGGTGTGGGGGGGGGTGCTGGCCCACCTTCCCCTCCGGTCTCACCTGCCCCTTCTTCTGGTCCCGCTACGAGGTGAAGCAGAATTCACCCGAGTGGCGAGGGTTTGCTGTTCAGGCAATCTCCCACCAAATTAACACAAGAGAAAGACCTGGGAAAGGGTAACGTTTTCTCTCTAATTGGAGATCATACCTGGGTAAAGATATGGAGAAGTCCTCCAGTTCCCCATTAATAACAGGGATGAGCACGGCAATTGGTCAGAGGCCTGGACCTTGATGGTTAAATTGAGGGTCTCAGGTAACACCGTCACCCACATCCCATCCTCCACTTTCCTTGGACGTGACAGAATCCTGGTCTTCTATCAGGGGCAACCGAAGCTTTGCCACCGATGCGGCAACCCCACACACTTCAGCCACAGTGTAGGGCACAGGTGTGTGCACTGTGTGGGGAGAAGGGACAACTGGCTGCATCGTGTGGCAGGATTCGCTGTCACCTGTGTAGTGACTTCGGTCATCCGTTTAGCTGCTGCCCTTTGTCCTTTGCCAATACGGTGTCCTCCCGGCAGGGCCAGAGGACATCAGAGAGGACATCGGAGTGGGCACTAGTAGAGGTGAAGTAGCTGAGGGGCTAGTGATAAGAAAGGGAAAGTCAGCAGTGCAAAAATGACATATGGAGGCACGCCAAAGGCAGAGAGAGGGGGTCTCCCAATCCATGCCAGGGGGACTCAGACCTTGAACCCTGAGGTGGCCCCCAATACTGACCAAGCTGAGGCCCTGGGGGAGAGCGAGTTAGAAGAGGAGGCCAGGAAGATAGAGAAAGAGGAGGAGGCCACCCTCCCTGCAGCCTTCTCAGGGGGCGAGGTAAGCGAAAGTGAGGAGCAGCCTACAAAGAAATGAGGTGCGAAGAAGGGGAAAAAGAAGAGGGCAGGCGACGCCTCAACTTCTTTAGAGGGGGACGATTCTATTCCCCTGACCCTGAGCCAAATGCCGGCTAAAGGAAAGCAGGGAACCCCCACTCTGATCAATCTCTCAGTGCCCTTGTCGCCCTCTCCAGTGGTTCTGAGGAGGAGGGAGATGAGAGTGTAAAGGAACATGCGGGAGAGCCTTCAAGGGGTAATGGCGACTCCGCTTGGGAAGACTCCAAAACAATCAGGGGGGGTCACAGAAGTTCCCAGGAGAGGGAAAAACCCGGGAACCCAGTGGCAGCAGGGGAGAAAAGACACAAAGGGAGGGCACCAGGAGGGTCACAGAGAATTCCGGGGGGGGGGAGGGTTGGCATAGAGAACACCGGGGGGTTATGGAGAGCACTGGGATGGATGTCTCTGTCAGTCTCAAAAGGCTCAAACCAGAAGCCTCTGATGAAGAGGAGTGCAGGGACATGGGGAAGTAAAAGGCTGTCGAGCTCGATCATCAATGATGGCGGCACTCTCCCCGTTGACGCTGGCAAGTATTAATGTTGCCAGCATTAAGTCAGATACAGCGAGAAATGCGGCCCTTGATTTTTTCAGCCGGGTTGAAACTGATATTTTGTTTTTGCAAGAGACCAGGTTGACAGATCTGTCATTTATCAGAAAGATAGGAGTGAATTGCGGGCAAGGCCTTCATACTGGTCTCTTGCAGCTGAGCCGTATAGCGGGGTGGCGGTCCTTTTTACCACAGAGGTAGAAATCAGGAGGGTTATCGAGCTCGAAATGGGGAGGTGTCTGATCATGGATGTTCTCATGAAGGGACAGGAACTCAGATTAATTAATATCTACGGTCCCCAAAGCACATGGGAGAAGAAATGTCTTTTCATAAGGATCAAGCCTTTCCTTTTTACAAGTCGGCAAGTTGTCTTTGGAGGGGACTTTAATGCTACCACAAGATCAGGGAGGTTCCAGAGCGGCCCCGACTTATGATGGCGTCACTTTCGATAGGGGTAGTCAGTGCAGGTCTAGAATAGACAGGTTTTTTTTGAAGGAGGAGGCTGACTCATCACCGCTGTCGGTGGTCGAGGTGGAATTCTCCGATCACTGTATGATTATATTTTCTCTGAATGTTTCAGAAACCTCTCGGATGGGCTGAGGCTACTGGAAGCTCAATTTGTCGCTCCTGGAATTGATCAGAGAAGAGGAAGTGAAGGTGGCGATTGAGGGCTTAGCCCTCAAGAAGTCACCTGGGCCTGATGGTCTAACATCAGAGTTTTACAAGACCTTTAAAGACACCTTGGTACCCCTCTTGACTGAGGTAATAAATTAGTGTCTCTCCTCGGGCACTTTGCCAAAGTCAATGAGGAGGACAGCACTGATCATTCTGTCAAAGGGTAAAGATCCCTCCCACATTGAGAATTGGCGTCCCATAGCGCTGCTCAATGTGGGCAGGAAGATTCTGGCAAAAGTGCCTTTCAACCGACTAACTAGATTTGCCTCCCAGCTCCTGTCAGGAACTCAGCAATGCTCTGTTCCAAGCCGCAGCACAGTGTCCAGGAGGCAATGGAGCGGGGCAGGGCGAGTCACTGGAGGGGCTACACACGGTCTTTGGATCAGGCAAAGGCCTTTGATTGGGTTTGTCATGAGCCACTCTTCTGAGATACGGCCTGCCGAGGCGGTTTGTAGATTGGATAAGAACATTGTACAAGGGGGCTGAGAGCTTTCTGTTTGTAAACGGGTGGATTGGGCGACCTTTTTTTTTTTTTTTTTCCAATAATTTGTCTTGAATTTTTCGACAAATAAAATATATTGATAACAAGAGAAATGACATTCATTTAGGCATATACATATTGCAAGCAATGTTAAAACATTTATGACATGGTAGCTCAACAGTATTTATACATACACAGGTTGCAATACTTCTTCTTCGCAAGATAACAATGAATGGTAGTGATCTGATTACAATCCATCCCTGATGTGTAATGATAAGTTTGGGTTATAGCCTAGATAGCTCATAATATCATATGGCTGGTATTGGCGGGGGTGTACCTTGATAGCTTACAGCAAGAACAAGAGCCGACACCTCTCCGCGAGAGCCGAAATGGTGGAGGAAAGTATATGCATAGCCGTATGAGGGTGACCATTCAATAATATCTCATTCCTCTGTAACAAACGGACAGTCTGCAAACATATGTGCAGCAGCGTGTAACTTAAAATGGAAGGAAGGAATGGAACTGGGGTGGGACGGAAAAGTGGGGGAAGGGGTGGGGGGGTCTGGTCACATCGGCGTCTGGGAGCTCCAATCGGGTTTATGAGTAATTATGTCTGCGAAGTTGGGTATTCTGCCATCCACTCCACCCATCTTGTAAAGAACTTAAACGGAGTTCCCTCCCTAAATGCTATTTGTAGACACTATATCTATAACCTCTGACGCCAATGGGGGGCTAATCCCTCTCCACCGTCTAGTTATAGCTAGTTTTTCTGCGTGTAGGATATGGCATACTATTGTTCTATTTAAAAAAGGAACATTATTAATATCTATCAAGAATAGTGCAAAGTCTGGAGTTGCGGGGCACGGAACCTGTGCGAACTTAGATGCCAGAGTTAGGATGTCTTTCCAAAATATTGTCAGTTGCGGGCAATTCCAAAAAATGTGCAGAAGAGAGCCTTGGGAGCCACATCCTCTCCAACATAGCGGAGATAGCTGGGGGTAGATAATGGAAAGTCTGAGGGGCGTGTAATACCAACGGGTCAAATTTTTTTTATATTGTTCCTTGAAACTGGTTGACGCAGAGGACCTATGGGCCCACTGCAACGCCGCCATCCATTGCTGATCTGTAAATGTGTTACCCAGGTCCCGTTCCCACTTGATAATATCGTCCGTCTTTGTAAAAGTCGTATTGTTGGTTAATATATTGTAAATTGTCTTAGTGCCTTTTTGAGTTTTAGAAAGCTTTTTGTTTAGGATGGAAAGGATAGGTGTTAAGATTCTATAGGTCTGTATATTTTTCTGTTTTAGGAAGTGAGCAGTTTGTTGGTATTGGAAGAGGTCAGTAGGTGGCAGACTATATTTAGATTGAAGAGAGGAAAAGGAAGCGATCGTTTTGTCTTCAAACAGGTCCTGTACGGTTTTTAGGCCCCTCTGTTCCCAGTTGGAGAATTTTATATGGGGGAGATTAATGGACAATGATTGAATCGGTATCGGGAGCTCATTATATGGAATAGAAGGGTAAGAAGCTGGTTTCAACAATCCCCAATATATCAAGGAAACTTTGATCGGTGGGGAGAGGGTCTCCTGAGGTTGAGAGGAGGAATATGGATTTAGCAACAAATGCCTTAGTGAAGAATTGACTAGGGCACTGGCCTCCATAGCCGTCCAAAGTTTATTGTTGGACGGTGCCCACCAGTGTTGTAGCTGATCCAGGGTAATCGCTACATGATAGGCTTTTAGTAAAGGAAGTCCCAGGCCTCCAAACCGATCATTTTTATGCATAATAGAGGATTTTATACGCGGGCGTTTTGATTGCCAAATGAAGTTATTGAGCTGTGATTGAAACAAAGCAAACACCGAGTTCGGGATAGGAATAGGTAGGGTCCTCAGAAAATATAGTATTTTAGGGAGAATAAGCATTTTATATAAGATGATTCTTCCCAACCAAGAGTTATCTATTTTGGAGATTCTATCAATTTCTTTGCGTAAAGAGTCATACAAAGGAATTAAATTGGTTTTAGCCAGGTTGGAACATTGTTTAGTGAGAACTATACCCAGGTATGGCAGTGTCTGATTCTGCCAATGGAAGGGGAAGGAGGCTTTTAATTTTCGGATCTCTGAAGAGTTCAGGTAGAAATCAAGGGCCATCGATTTTGAGGTATTAATTTTATAGTAAGAGAGTTTTCCAAATGTTGCAAGAACCTCCATCACTGAGGGCAGAGATCGAGCCGGATTGGAAAGTGTTAGGATGACATCGTCTGCAAAGAGAGATAGAACATGTGTGTTATGTGCAGTTGTGATGCCCGAAATGCCTAGATTTGATCTAATTGCTTCTGCTAAGGGCTCCATCAGCAAAACGAACAAGAGGGGGGAAAGAGGGCATCCCTGGCGAGTCCCGTTAGTTATTTGGAAGGGTTTAGAGAGGATATTATTGGATAACACTCGGGCCGAGGGAGAAGTATATAAAGATTGGATAGCTTGAAGGATAGGGCCTGTGAATCCGAATTTCTCTAGCACTGAGAACGCGAATTTCCAGTGTATTCTATCGAAAGCCTTCTCTGCATCTAAAGATAGAAGCAGAGAAGGTATCTTATTGGTTTCAATATGGTGTATGATATTGATTAGTCTTCTGGTGGCATCTGGAGCCTGTCGCCCCTTGGTAAACCCCACCTGGTCTGCAGCGATCAGTGTTGGCAAGATATCTACTAATCGGTTTGCTATTAGTTTTGCAAACACCTTAGTGTCCGAGTTAAGTAGCGAGATAGGGCGAAAGTTAGCCGGCGAGTCAGGCACTTTCCCCGGTTTTGGGATCGTAATTATGGTAGCTTGTAGCATTTCCGGGGGTAAGGTGCCTGTTGCCATAGCTGAATTGCATATGTCGACCAGGTGTGGGTTCAAGAGAGGGGAAAAGGTTTGTAGATATTCGTTGGAGAATCCATCTGGGCCTGGTGCCTTTCCCCTTGGAAGAGACCGTATAGTATGTGCCACTTCTGCTAATGTAAATGGGGAATTGATCTTATTAATCATGTCCAAAGATAAGGAGGGGAGTTTAAGAGAGGATAGAAACGTTTGGATATCCTCAGTTTGCGGGGGTTGTAGAGAGGAGTCATCCCTTAAGTTATAGAGTTTGGTATAGAAGTCGCTGAAGGCGTCAGCAATAGCCTGTGGGTGCAGTATTTTATGAGATTTATCGGCGGACATTAGGTAAGGGATAGTGGATTTGTGCCGTAGCAAAGCTACCCTATTAGCCATTAATTTGGAGGGTTTGTTTATGAATTTATAATAGGTCAATTTTATGTATTTAGTTTGGTTATCAAAGTTGGCTAGTAGATGTTCCCTAAGGTCTTGTCTGGCCTTATGTAAGTCTAGATGGGTTTTGTGGGAAGGGTTTTGTTTGTGTTGAGCCTCTAGCGCACTCAAAGTGCTCGCTAATTCATCCCATTTTCTGGATCTTTGTTTTTTAATTTTAGAGGAAATTTGTATTAGAATGCCTCTGATAAATGCTTTGTGTGCGTTCCATAATATGAATGGGTTGGTGCTTGAGTGTTGATTTAAAGAAAAATATTGAGTAAGTTGTATTAATATATCTCTCTGGAGGATTGGATCAGAGAATATTCTGGTGTTGTTTCGCCATGAGAAAGGGGTGGGGCCCGGTGTTCCTGCTTTGATAGACATCGTAATCGGTGCGTGGTCCGACCATGATATCATACCAATTTCACATTTCTCTATGGACTGTAGGGTCCATCCATCTACCAGAAACATATCTATTCTAGAATAAGTTTGATGTCTGGTTGAATAATAAGTGTAATCTTTTTCTGAAGCATGGATGCATCTCCAGACGTCGTAGAGGGAAGATTGTCTTATCCAGGATGACATGCCTCTGCGGACGGACGGAGGTCGTAAAGAAGAGTCCACCAAGGGGTCAGAGACCAGGTTGAAATCTCCACAAAAAATAGTCGTGCCCTGGGAGATCTTTTTCGCTTTTTTAGTTGTTTTATTTATAAATCTAAGCTGATTGGAGTTGGGGGCGTATATATTGGTAATAGTGTATTTTACATTGTTCAGCTCACAAACCAGAATTATATATCTGCCTCCGGGGTCGATGGATTGGGAGATTAGGCGAAAAGCAACTGTATCCTTAATTGCAATAGCCACGCCAGCCTTTTTCTTATCCATACAGGAAAAAATAATATGGGGATATTGTTTATGCCGGAGTCTTTGTGTATCGGAAGGAAGAAGGTGTGTTTCTTGGACACACAAAACGTCCGTTTGCAGTCTAGAGACCTCCTTCCATAGCATGGACCTCTTAAATGGACTATTAAGTCCTCTAACATTTATAGATGTAATTTTCAACGCCATATTTGTGGAATAAGCGAGCTTACTATTTTAATACAGACAATGTATTGATGAGAAGGATGGGGGAGCTGAAAGTGTCTTATACGGACGCCGATGCGACCAGGGGAGAGTGGGAGAAGGGAAGGAGAAGGGAATACAAACTGAGATACATAAACAAGAACCATAAGTGGGCAGTTGAAAACTGCGCAAATACCGGGGGCGGCGGATTTGCCTAAAAAAGACATTGAGATCGGTGAAAAAGAAGAGGGATCTCAATTAACTGAGGTATCAATGCCCCAAGCGGGCATGGGTATATACTAATAGAGAGTATTCGGATCATGTACCCACTGTTGACCACTCCCTGGGAAGTTTAGAGACGGACGGGGCAGCTGGCATTGAGGGGGTTTCTAGAAGCGGCAGGTTCCACTTGGTGAGTAGCTTGTTCTCCTCCTCTGGAGATGCAAGGATGTGGGTTTGGCCTTCTCTTCTTATTATTAGTTTGGTTGGGAACCCCCAGCGATATGGAATGTTTTTGGTGCGAAGGGCTGCTGTAATTGGGGCGAACCTCCTTCTTGCGGACAGAGTGTGTTGTGAGAGGTCGGCGAAAATCTTGATTGAGGAATATGGAGTTGGGAGTTGGCTGAGCTGTCTAGTTGCTTGTAGTATGCGATCTTTTGTGTGGTAGAAGTGGATTCTAGCCAGTACGTCACTAGGAACAGCATCTGGAATTGATCTGGGTTTAGGTAACCGATGGGCCCTATCGATAATGAGATCTTGCTTGGAGCAATTTGGGAGGAGAACTTTCATCAGACTTTGAAGGTATTGTTGGAGGTCCGAGTTCGGAACCGAGTCTGGAATTCCTCTGAATTTAAGATTGTTCCTTCTGCTCCTGTCTTCTAAGTCCGCTAGTTTCATCTTAATTTTATCCAAGTCCTCCTCTACACTATTGTGGGCGTCCACCAAATCATTATGGGCCTGTGAAAATTCCTCCATTTTAGTTTCCACATGATTAACTCTGTCACCTATCTCATCTACAGTGACTTTCAAGGTGGAGATAGAGGTTTGTAGAGATCCTTGTATGGAAGTTCGGAGGGCTAGCATAATTTCTTTCATGAGATTGGGGGTCATTTCTTGGTCCGTATCTTGAAATGAGTCTAGTACATCAGGAGGATGTGGTAGGGGAGCTTCTGATGGGACATGAAGCGTGCCGGATTCTGGTGGGACCTCTGATATTTTCGCTCTTTGTTTAACTGGGCTGTTATTACTAGAGTTCCGGATTGGGATGGATGGTAATGAGTCGGTGTAGTTTAGAGTGATAGCTGGAGGACTAGGTCTAGAGCCGCTTCTCTTAAGTGAAGAGGAAGTCCTAGAAGAGCTCGTGTTGTATTCAAAGGGACGTTCTGAACTCGAAGATTGTGGAGAAGAGCAAGAGGATTCTGATTGTATAGACTCTGAATGGGATGTGGTCCTTGCCAAAGACTGTCTAGTCACCACCCCGTCCGCCCCCAAACCCTTTTTTGGGTTTCCTTGAGTGAAGAAAGTTGTTAGACTTAGGGATTTGCCTCTCTCTTTTTGTTTTTTAGAAGGACCCATTAGGTGAGAACAAGATTTGTTTGTTGGATTGTATAAGTATCTAAATAGAGAGTGGCTATTTGACTTTCCCAAATGGAGTGATCACACTGTGTCGCTTATAGCAGAATGCAGTGGTTGTTGCTAGCCCGAGGGCATGGTAGATTAGTAATTTAAGACATGGTGCGATAGAATAAAGGCAAGTATCAGTGCCCTAAACGCCAAAGAGCAGGGCTTTGTAAAACTATAATGGCAGGTCTTCACCTGACTTCCAACCAGTATGTGAGTATGATAAAGGTGTATTGTAATGTCAGTCGTTCACCACTAGATGGTGTCAGCGCTCTGCCAATAAGAGGTAAGGATGCAACAATTATATTCAAATCTGAGTGTATGTTGGCAGTGAGTGCCAATATAGGAAAGATGTCACAGATGAGCAATAGTGTGTACCCCTAGAAACACTTCTCCCAGAAAATATACTGAACTATAGTGAGACCATGCGGTGAGGTGTATAGGAAGAAAAGTACCGCCAAAGGCACTTGGGTGTTATGAAGTTGCTGTTGTGGCTAGAGCATATACACATCACATGCAACATTAAGACATAGTTGCCAACTTTTGAAAATGAAAAAGCAGAAGAGTTTAGTGGGCGGCGCGCGTAGCATTTGCATGGACACGCCCATCTTGTCGGTATGCCACGCCCCTTCAAAAAAGCCACACCCACTCCACCTAACTGCATAACGGCTTTGGAAGAAAGCCAGGTAGATGCCCTTATAGCCAGGTAGTAGCCCCCCATAGCCAGGTAGTGCCCCTTACAGGCCGGTAGATGCCCCCTTGTAGCCAAGTAGATGCCCCCTCTGTAGCCAGGTAGAGCCAAATTTGTAGCCAGGTAAATGCCCCCCTTTGTTAGCCAGGTAGGTGCCCCCCGTTGTTAGCCAGGTAGTGTCCCCATTGTTAGCCAGGTAGTGCCCCCATTGTTGCCAGGTAGTGCCCCATCTGTTAGCCAGGTAGGTGCCCCCATTGTTAGCCAGGTAGGTGCCCCCATTGTTAGCCAGGTAGGTGCCCCCATTGTTAGCCAGGTAGTGCCCCCATTGTTAGCCAGGTAGTGCCCCCATTGTTGCCAGGTAGTGCCCCATCTGTTAGCCAGGTAGTGCCCCCATCTGTTAGCCAGGTAGTGCCCCCATCTGTTTGCCAGGTAGTGCCCCCATCTGTTAGCCAGGTAGTGCCCCCATCTGTTAGCCAGGTAGTGCCCCATCTGTTGCCAGGTAGTGCCCCCTTTGTTGCCAGGTAGTGCCCCCATTGTTGCCAGGTGATGCCCCCATTGTTGCCAGGTAGTTGCCCCCATTGTTGCCAGGTAGTGCCCCCATTGTTTGCCAGGTAGTGCCCCCATTGTTTGCCAGGTAGTGCCCCCTCTGTTGAAAGGTAGTGCCCCCTCTGTTGCCAGGTAGATGTCCCCTCTGTTGCCAGGTAGTGCCCCCATCTGTTAGCCAGGTAGTGCCCCCATCTGTTAGCCAGGTAGTGCCCCCATCTGTTTGCCAGGTAGTGCCCCCATCTGTTAGCCAGGTAGTGCCCCATCTGTTAGCCAGGTAGTGCCCCCATCTGTTAGCCAGGTAGTGCCCCCATCTGTTAGCCAGGTAGTGCCCCCTCTGTTGCCAGGTAGTGCCCCCTTTGTTGCCAGGTAGTGCCCCCATTGTTGCCAGGTGATGCCCCCATTGTTGCCAGGTCGAGCCCCCTAAAGCTAATAAAAATAAAATAATAAAATCCACTTACCTCACCAGGCTCCTGCAGCACGGCCGCTCCGGACGATCTCCTCAGCGGCGCATGGGGAAGTGAGAGCAGCCGCGCGTCACTCCCCTGCAGCCGCGCGTCACTTCCCCCTGCGCCGCTGACCTGTATGTGCAGCGCACACACCGGCGCCGTACATACAGGGGGAGGAGGGAGGAGGGAGCGATCCCTCCTGCCTCCTCCCCGCACAGTGAGACCGCGGGCGGGTGAGCGGCCGCTGCGACCGCTTCACCCGCCTGTAGGAGCGGTCCGGCGGCGCGAGAGTAGCGCACCAGCGCTACTCTTGCGCCGCGGTAATTTAAAGAGCCCCCGCCGCCTGCAGGCGGCGGGAGGAATGCCAACTCCCCCGGGAGGGCGGAGGAGACCCCAAATAGCGGGACCCCCCCGCCAAAAACGGGAGAGTTGGCATGTATGCATTAAGGTAGTTATTCAGAATATTATAGATACCCGTCACAGTAATGGTGGATTTTTAGTCTGCAACCAGGGATATGTAAATTCTACTTACAGAATACCAATACGCTTTGCTGGTCTCAGCGGGCAGGGCAACAAGTCCCAGGGCAGAGGTGCCGGGATCGCCCGGAGAACCCCAGGTCAATTAGTGGCCCTCCAGGCGATCAACGACCCCAATACCTCCAGAACCAGCGCCCTGACCTATCTCCGGGAGGAAGGGGGGGGGGGGAGATTCCTTGCCAAATATTCAATATATCAATATATACCAGTCCTTGGTTATGAGAGCTTGATTGGTTCTTCAGGCCAACAGAGTGAGTCCTTAGCCCCTTGATATGGCTTGCACACGCTAGTTTTCAAGTGTCTCACAGACGTTCTGTGTCAGGGTCCATATAGGGGGTGATAAGGGGGGGGGGAGGGGGCAACTCGCCGAAGGTGCAGAGGCTCCAGCTGCTAAAGCGTAGCGGGGAATAGGTGAAGCAGGTTATAGGGTGGTGCAGTGTACCCGGGTTATGAATCAATGCCCACTTCTTTCAGCACGGGCAACTGATCAGGGGTATCCCAGTCGAAACCTCCGTGATTGCACCTGGAGGTGGGATAGCGAGGGGGCTTAAGATGGCGCTCGGGATCCGTCAGAAAGCCCGCCAAATCAATTTGACAGTGGCTCAGGAGAAGTCAATGGCCTTTTTTACTCCTCCTAGTCGGCGATAGCAAGCAGGTGTAAAAGTATGGCCTAATCACAGTCTCCGATCGCCCTAATTCTCCCACAGGGCACTGTGGGCCGTGGAAACCCACGTTAACTCTCCCAACTACTCACTCTTTTGAGGTAGGGAGAAACAGCTGGAGTCCCGTCGTCTTTCTCCGGGGTCCTCACCGAACACCGTCGATGTCTGTGGTGAGGAGGAGTTCTGCTTCTACGGCTTGAGGAGTGCGCTGGTGGGACAGGGTTCTCTGTCGGGACCCGTGCTAGGCTGCTGTCGCCGACCGAGTGATGTACGAAGGCTCCGGATCTCTATAACTGGACCAGGACCTGGAAGCCGCTGCAGGCAGGAATCGGCTCCCGTGCCTCGAGGTCTATCCCGGTCTCTCGGCAGGCCCGAGTCGGTCCGCTCCGCTGCTCCTCTCCTCCAACCCCGCGGGCAATCAGCTGTCTGCTGCGGAGGGGTCCGGAGTGATCCGATGATCTGAGAGAGAAAGCGGTATGTCCCGGCTTCTCCTTTGTTCTTCTTTTGGCGTGCGCCTGCACACACACAGCCAAGATGGCGACGGGAATAACTGCCAGCGCGCGTCAAATGGCTCCAATCTCCGGGCCGGTCCTGGAGGGCAGTTCTGTCGCCGGGGAGATGTTTCACGCTGACCGAGAGGCTGTTGGAGGGGCTTTGCTGCAGCGCTGCGGCAGTTCTGCCACTCTGGTGATAGTCCGCTTGGAGGCCGCGCGGGCCGGGAGGAGCCCGACAGCAGGACCTTTTTTGCGGTCTTGAGGTTCCCTCCGGGTGTTGATTTATAGATCCAGGGTAGAGTAGATCTTTAGTAGAAGATATGCCTGTTGATATAGCTCTGAAAAGAGCTGTAAAATCACCGATGGCTAAGGATTCTCTATTAGTCGGCAGGAGCTGATGTGAAGCACGTCTTACTCCATCAGCGTCCAGGCCACGCCCCCCCATTGGGCGACCTTTTGAGGTGGGCTCCGGGGTGCGTCAGGGTTGTCCTCTCAGCCCTTTGCTCTACGTGTTCGCTATTGACCCCTTTCTAAGGAGGTTGGATGGTGGACCGTTGGCGGAGGTGGGAATGGGCCTGTGGGCATCGGTCCCCCCTCTGAAGGTCGTAGCTTACGCGGATGACGTCCAGCTGGAGGAGGCGGAGTGTGGGATATCAGAAGGAGACAGCTATTCGGAGGCATCCGGATCCAGTATCAACCGGGAGAAGTGCGAAAGCCTCTGGTTGGGAGAGGGAGATCCAGACTTCAATCTCCCGGCATTGAATTTGGTCAAGGGGATTATCCCCAGAAAAACTGGGAGAGCGGGCTGAATAATGCCGCTCAGAAGGTGGACCAGTGGAAAGGGTGGTCCATGACCCTAAGAGAGCGGGTGAATCTGATCAAGACCTACCTGCTCCTATTATTCATCTACCTGGGCAGTGTGTGCCTTTTGAGTCTCTCTGGCCGCGGATCTACAGCCTGTTTTTTCAGCTACTTTGGGGAAACAGGTCGTACCTAGTAAAGCGTGATGTGACGCACCGAACGAGGAGGTTGGGGGGGGTTAGGTATGGTTAACCCTGTGGTGTTCCTGGTCAACACCTTTATTAAGACCAACATAGCGAGCCTCTGGAAAGAAGGCCCTCCTTCTCCGTGGGTCACCTCCTGCTGGGAATGGCTGCAGTCCTACTTCCAGGAATGGGAGTTGGGAAGTCGAGTGAAGATCTTTCGCAAGCCACGGGTATCTCCTGGCTTACGCTGCACTGACTCTGAAAATTATCTGTCGATTGGGTCTGGACATGACGGAGGTGAGAACTCTTGTCAGGAAATCCCTGGATGAGAGGGTCTTATCAGACATTTCTAGAGCACGTTGACCCTCAGGGATTGCCCAGGTCAGGATCTAAGGGCGGGCTTACGACTTTTAAACTCAGTAAGGATCCCCTTAAAGTTTTGGGACTTGGCCTGGTGCTGCTTCCATGGAAAATTATATATGAGGAGTAATGTGAAGTTTAGGAGCCCCGAGGATAGGGGATGTCCTCGGGTGGAGTGTGGTGGTGTGTGCTTGAGACCATGGAGCACTTCCTACTTCACTGCCCCTTTAATAAAGAAGTATACACCAGGGTGGGAGCTTCCATCGGCTGGCCCCAGCTGGCCGGTCACTCCTATGCGGAGTGGGAGTATGGGGCGTTCAGAGAGTGAGGTGGCCGGGACCTGTACACTTTATACATAGTTAGCATAGTGGTCAGGTCTCACGTGTGGCACGCCCGGTGCTTAGTGTGATGCGGCAGAAAACCTTCCCAGGGGAAGAGGTGATAAGGAACATTTTAGGTGACCTGGTGAAGGTGCCCTCTCTGAAGTTTGAGAGACTGGGGGCCTTCAGGGCGTCCACCCTCTGGAGTGGCTTCTCTTTCCAGGTGCCCTAGGCCTCGAGACCCAAACATCCGGGGTGGTATGCAGATCACATTTTATTTTTTTGTTTTTTTGAATGATGAGGTAAAAAGGGGTTTGGATCTAGGAGGATTTGGGGGTTAGTTTTTCCTGTTTTCCCCGCTTTATGATCATGGTATGGGGTTAGGGGTTTTTTCAGATTTAATAGTTGTAATTTGTATTATGTTATTTATTATGATGTAAGGGCCCCCCGCGGGGAAAGGGTCTACAAGGGAGTGTTTTTTCCCAGCCAGGTTTTCGGGGCGTATCCCTGGAAGAGCAAGATACTGCCACCAAGGAAAGGAGCCTTGGGGAGTGAAAGGCCATTGTTAAAAGGTGTTGGCAGTAAAGACTGTCGACATACATTAAAGTGTCTTTAGTATGGCACCAGCCATTCCCGGGTGGCCTTTCTTGGGAGTAACAGACAGGGGGGGTATTTACTCCCCAGGGCCCCACTGGGGATTTCCCAGCGGTTTATAAGGTCACAGGTAACGACTGGGCGGGCTTATCTCCATTACCTTTGGGCTAAAATTTCACAACTGCGGGAAACCCCAGTGTCTGCTCACGGTCCCCCCCAAAGGTGCGTGGGGAACACACCTGTTATAGTAAGCGCTCAGACGAGCAGGAGTTTTTTTTGTTTATTGTTTGCTGTGCCTGTATTGCATACGTTTTTTTTGCTGGGCAATAAACACACGGAAGCAAGAAACCCGTTTGAACCCAAAAAACTCCCTCTGTCTCATGCCTGAAGGATTTGTGAAGTATCCCAAGCTGTGCAAGCTCACATATGGTGGGGGTAGAAAAAGGGCTTTTTAAAGAGAGGCTTTCTTAAAGGACAGGCAGAAACGTGGTCCCAGCATATGCCCGGATTAAAGCAAAAAGTACAACAAGCGAGACATCCAAAAGGGGACAAGCGGTGAAACGTTGATCAGGAAATACAAACCTCCACGATGGGGCAAGTCAACAAAACCCCCACGAGGAGCCCTACGAGCCCAGGCAGAAACCAACGCCTGTGATTGAAACGCCCCCGGGGCAGCTTGAAAGAGCGCAACGGGTGAACCTGGCTCTTCCAACAACTTCACCTGACTGAAAGGGCCAGAGGCGCGCATGGGCAGTTCATTCCCTCAAGCTTTTATCACGTCCTGTAAAGATGACCCCAAATGAATTGAGCATACCTTGGAACCTTCGAGGGGACCCCAAAGGGCCCCCTTTCCTAACCGGTAAACCCACAAAAGGCCTATTCGCCCTGGGGGGGAAACCAAAGGCTACACCAGGCTAAAGGGAGATTTTGGGCCGACTGGGGGCTACTTGGGGCCGGGGCCCAAAGAGTCTACACCTGGATTCAACCCAGAAAAAGCCACCCCCACCCAAATGAAGACCTTTACCTCTCACCAAAAAGGCTGCAACTGGGAGTTTTTTCACTGCCCAGGTGATCGAGGGGGTTTGTTTGTGATCGCTTTTGTACGCGCCTTACCATGAGGACCAGCGCTGTGGGGGGTACACGGGCCCCCAAAAATTGGCGAGCGCCTTGTGGGGAACTTTACAAACCCCCTGAAGATTTCTCCTGGTCTGCAACCATCTACCCAAAAAAGGGGGAAGACTGTCCTGTCCAAAAGGGGAGAGAAAAAGGTCCCATGGGAGGGGGTCAATTTTGGATGAAAAAGGGGGGAAGTTTGCCCACCCCAAAATCAGACCTTTCACTCAGAGCCCAGGGTCCCTTGGGCTGTTGGCGAGTGATGGACTGGACATGCCCGCACGATGTCCAACGCAGGGGACCCCAGGGACTGTGGGTTACCGGCTACTCTTTTTTTGCAAGGCCGTCCTATACCTCGCATGCAAAACTGTTGGTGACCTTGGGAGTGCAGGGTCAAAATCAACACGCTCCTTTAAAGCACTCAGGACTCCGGGGCTTGGTGACTCTGGTACAACCAAAGCTGGTGGGCTCGGGCCAACTCCGATCCTGCCCATAGGTGTGGCTGTATCATGGGGACACTAAGACACCCAAACTGGCCGACTCACCCAGAGACTCCCTGCGGTGCCGCACGCAGGGAGGTGGCTGTCGGCGACCTATCCACATGCTGTAAGGCTGGACTTTTCCTTTTTTTTGGATTTGTGGGGAAAAAAAATTGGGGGAAAAGGTTAATGGGGTACAGGGGATGTGTCCGCACAAAAACCCGAAGCCCGAGGGGTTTCCTTTTTTTCCGCCTGGCGGGGGAACAGAGGAAACCCCTCTGGATTGAGTTCACACCCTTGCCAATTCCAAGGGAATTTTGGTATGGAGCAACGGGGGACCCAAAACCCTAAAAACACGCTTGGAAAGCGTCAAGATGATAGAGGGGAAAACCCCCCGGGAAAAAGGCGAGGAATGGTGTACCCTCATTTTGGGTCAACAATGATAGTTAAAACCTTTAAAAAGCCCCGCAACCGAGGTGTGGAGCAATTGGGGGCCCCCAGGTCACTGCCGAGTGTTGAAGCCCCCCCCACCCCAAATTGTGGGGAAACACTTAAGGGGGGAAAAACCCGGGAGAGGGTAGACGCAACTTCACTGGCCAGTGATTTATGGGGCAATTGAAATTTCGGCCAGTCTTGCCCAGAGTCCCAATAAACCCCTGGCCCCCATTTTCGGAGCCCCCTAACCCCCCTCCAATAATAAGGCCCCTTTGAGAGGTTTGGGCGGGCCCCTGGTGGGCCCCGCTCCCAAAGTCAGCCCGAGGAATCCATTTTTTAGTGGCCCCCTTGACTACGCCACCTAAATACCCGGGTCATTCCCCCTTGGGAAAACACCTCCTCAAAAGGGATTCCCAAGGAGTTTTTCCAAATTTTTCATCCCACGGGTATCCCGAAGGAGATTTTGACGACCGGGGGTACCCCTTTCAGTCGAAGGTGCCCAAAGAACTCGCCGCCCCTCAATTTTAAAACCCATCTCCGTACCTCGGTAAAATCCCCCACAACCGTGTTCTGGGGGAGAGGTTCCATAAACCCTAAATCAATGTTTAAAAAAGTGGGGGATAAGGAAAGGGGAGAGACGGGGACCGCCACTACCCTATTCATGTTTTATCGGAGGTACCGAAACGCCAAGGGTTCTTTCCTTCAGCTCCCTATGGTAGACATCCCGGGCTCCGGGACATTCCCAAGGAACCTGGGAGCGGAAAATACCCCCTATAGGACGGGTTGAAAAATTTTGCCGAGATGAGGATAGAATGCAGCAGCCCTGCCTATAGTGCTGAGAACCACAGGGGGGCCCAAAAAACCCAGGCAAGGGTATAAACAGGCCCGCAAGGGTCAATTGTTCACCCGCAATCGGTTGCTAGTTCTTGTCCCCCAGGGTCAAAGCATTTTTTCTGGCAAAGGGGGCAGGGCCCCTTGAGTTAAAAGAGCGGGTCATGGGGAAACTATAAGGTGTTCCAGCCTGGTAAAAGGGAAACCTTACAGATATTCACATAAACCAATTAAGCCCGGGAAGGGACCTAAAGCTTAACGGTGGTAAGAAGCTGGGGTTTCCCCAAAGGGAGTTCCCACCCATCCTTATCCCGAGTCCCTGTCAGAACACAGGGGCAGGAAACTAGGGGCCTAAAAAAGGAACGGCAGTTCTTTTCGATCTACCGGGCCACAAGGTATTAACGGGAATCATCACAGAACCCGGCCAAAGGTAGTTTTTAGGCCTAAAGGGGCCCGAAGCCCAGAGGCAAGCAATTCCCCAGGAGCTTAAAAAATGCTGGAGCTTGGGGGGCTAGAAAAAACCCAAAGGGGTGGCGAGCCCCAAAGGCTCATACCCAAACCCCTCAGCTTAAGTTTTCTGCAACGATTTTCTAAGCTAAACGAACTCTCAAAATTTGAGCCTACCTGAAGCCCCCGGGGTTGATGATTGGTTAGAGGTTAGGGCCCGCAGTCATTGACGTTTGACCTGAAACCCAAGGGGTATTGGGAGGTTTTCCCCTCACAAAAGGGGGGGGAGGGAGAAAACGGCCTTTTCCACCCCAAAGGCCAATTTTTACTACGTGGTCCTTCCCTTTGGCCTACATGGGGCCCGGCCACATTCCAAGGATGGGGGGTCATCCTACGCCCCATAGAAAAAACAGCAGCATATTTGGGTACGGGTGGCCTTTCTCCGGATTGGGGGTCCCACCCGACCGAGTGCAAACTGTCTTAGACGCCCTTTAAAGGGGGCAGGTCGACCGCCAACCCAACAAGGGCCATAGGGCCCCGGGGAGGCCCCTATCTAGTTACGACATTTGGGGGGGGGAGTCAACAAACCCAAAAGGACAAAATGAAGGCGATTAGAAAAATTGGCCCCTCAACCGATCCCAAAAAAGGGAGGTCCGGGGCCCTTTTTGGTATCGCAGGGTCTATAGGGGTTCGTGCCCAACTTTGCCTCCCCTAGCAGCCCCCCCTTACGGGCCTCACAAAAGGGACAAAGACCACTTTGGTAATGGAAAAGGAGGGGAACAAGCCTTCCAAAGGCTAAAGAGGGGACTCTCAAGAGACCCTGCTCATTGCCCCGAACTTTAGAAAAAATTTATTGTTCAGGCGACGCTTCTCGGGAGGCTTAGGGGTGTCCTATCACAAGGTTTAGGGAAAGAACACCCGGTATTTACCTCGCAGGAACGCCCGCTAGAAAAACTACCCATAGGGGGAAAAGAAGCCTGGCCTTTTGTGGGCTTTCGGACGCTACGTTACTACTGATAGGGAGACCCTTTTTAAAATCATCACAGACCATTCCCCTTTTTAAAATGTGGCACATAACAAAGGGAAAAAAGCAAGGGGGACCCTTGGTTTTCCCGGCTCTACAGGACTTTAAGTTTTCTGTAAAACATCGTGGGTCACAACAGGCCAACGCTGATGCGTTGTCCAAGACAATTTTTTGGCACAAAAATGCTTGCCCCACGGTCTACAGAGGGGGGGGGGTATGTAAAGGCCCCAGCTGGGAAGGTTACAAGGGAGTTAAATCCCCGCCGGTTCTGGGGGGTTTGCCTGGAGGAGCAAGATAATCCCCCCAAGGTAAGGGGCCTTGGTGGATAAAAGGGGGCCATTTGTTAAATAGGGGTTTTGGCAGTACAGAAGCCGACGTAAAATTTTAAATTGTTGTTAGTAGGCTACCAGCCATTCCCGGTCGCCTTTTAGGGAGTAAACATAGAAACAGGGTGGGGGCTTTTTCCCCCATGGCTCCACTCCGGGATTTTCCCGGCGGTATTTAAGGACAGGTAAACTGAATGGGGGGGCTGTACTCCAGTCTACCTTCTGGGGTGGAGCTTCAACTGCTGGAAGCCAAGGGCTGCTACACAGTCACCCCCAAGGGGGCAGTGAGGAAATACACCTGTTATAGAAGGCCAGACAGCAGGATTTTTGGGGTTTTGTATATTGTTTGCTGTGGCTGTATTGCATACGTTTTTTTTCGCTGGTGCAATAAAAAAACACGGAAGCAAGAAACCGTTTTTGAAAACCCAAATACGCCTCTTCTCATCCTGAAGGACTTTTGAAAGTGACCCAGAGCTGTGCAAGCTCACAGTACTTAGAAAAAAAGGGGGAAAAAAGTAAATAAATTGGGGAACATAGTTATGTTGGGAGGGGGTTTTGGGATTTGAGAGATCCGGGGTGTAATGGGGAACATTAAGGAAACAGACTATTGGGCTATAGAAAAAACAAAAAAACAAAAAAAATAAAAACAAATTGGGGGATACAGTTAGGTTGAGGGGGTTTGGGGGCTTGAGATCAGGGGGAATGGGAATAATGACCATTTTGGACACAGACTTTAGAAAAAAAGGGGGGGTTAGTTTTGGTTGGGAGGGGTTTTTTGGGCTTCAGTGGGTTTGGGGGGTAAGGGAATAATGGGCATTAAGGGAAATTTGAATTTTGAAGAAAAAAAAAAAATGGAAAGAACTTGATATATGTAATGTTTTAATGTTTTTTAAAAAAGCTGAGGCAATCACAGGGTGGCCAGAGGGGGTGGTTAATATATATATATATATATATATATATATATATATATATATATAATTATTGTTTTTTTTTTTAAGTATCTATGGGGAAAAAATGTGTGTGTGTGGGTGTATAATATAAAGGAAAAAAAGCAGCACTTCTAGAGTACAATCCAATAAATAGAAGCTTTCAAAATATAAAAAGAAAAAGTCCACGGCACTCCACAAAGGATTCAACAAAACAGAGTAGTTTATTCCTCCATGCTTAGTGAATGCGACGTTTCAGCCCCCTCACAGAGCCTTTGTATGTTGCATGTATTTGAATGAAAGGAGTTAATGGAGCTGGACCGGTCAAAATTGTAAATATGTACAGGTTTGTGGTTTCTGTATTTTTCAGT
This sequence comes from Phyllomedusa bahiana, assembly GCA_025379985.1. NCBI lineage: Eukaryota > Metazoa > Chordata > Amphibia > Anura > Hylidae > Phyllomedusa > Phyllomedusa bahiana. The sequence continues at coordinate 75,550 of JAODAL010005953.1, read as the reverse complement.
TTATTTGTACACTGGTTATTACTTTGTTCAGATTCTACATTTATTCAATAAAAAAAAGTTGCAGCAGCAGAATCATGAGTGCAGCTCTGGCGTATAATACAGGGTGTAACTCAGAATCAGTACAGGATAAGTAATGTATGTACAGTGACTGAACCAGCAGAATAGTGAGTGCAGCTCTGGAGGATAATACAGGATGTAACTCAGGATCAGTACAGGATAAGTAATGTATGTACACAGTGACTGCACCAGCAGAATAGTGAGTGCAGCTCTGGAGTATAATACAGGATGTAACTCAGGATCAGTACAGGATAAGTAATGTATGTACAGTGACTGCACCAGCAGCATAGTGAGTGCAGCTCTGGAGTATAATACAGGATGTAACTCAGGATCAGTACAGGATCAGTAATGTATGTACACAGTGACTGCACCAGCAGAATAGTGAGTGCTGCTCTGGGGGATAATACAGGATGTAACTCAGGATCAGTACAGGATAAGTAATGCATGTACAGTGACTGCACCAGCAGAATTGTGAGCGCAGCCCTTGTGTATAATACATGCTTTAACTCAGGATCAGTACATTATTTGTAATGCTTGTACAGTGACTGCACCAGCAGAATAGTTAGTGCAGCTCTGGAGTATAATGCAGGATGTAACTCAGGATCAGTACAGGATAAGTAATATCTTATGTACAAACACTATTTAGAACACAGTGAGTTCAATTTAATAAAAAAAAAAAACCTAAAGTGATCCAGACAACCCATTTAACTTTACTAGAAAGCCTTTCCTCACTACCTAGACATGAAGAATATCAGTTACAAGATAAATTGATAAAGCAAAAACATTTATGAACCATTATGAACATGTATGAACCTGTTTTGGTCTAAAACTCACTTTTTTGCCCATAGGTTACTATAGGCAAAAGAGTGAGTTTTAGACCTAAACAGTTTCATACATGGGGCCCTAAATTTGCATGAGCTTGTAAATCATGCTTGCAGCATTTTAACAATGTTTGCTTTTTGTCAAGTTATGAAACTTAGAAGAGTCAGTTGAATGAGCTGAAAGAGTGTTTTAGGAAAATTCCTTATCGCCAACCTTAGGGCACGTTCCTTTCTTAAATTAATGTTTTTTTTTAGAATTGTGGCATAATATTTAAGCACTGAAGAGGTGAGTGCAGGGCGAGTGCTGGGTGAGTCTCAGGCATGTTGCCTGTGCAAAAGTGACAGATAATTTCCACCCAAATACAAAAATATAACCATATATAAGCAATGACTGAATCACCAGTATGGGGGGAAAGTCATGCACCTATCATCTTAGTGCGCACCTAAATAAGGTTCATATTTACTGTTGATTTTTTCGGGTTTTACAATAAAAATTTACTCCACTTAAAAAATTGCTTTAAAAGGTTTTTCCCACTAAAATTTATTGTTTTAAAGACGGGGGAAAGGGAAACAGCGTTTTCCAAACCTTTTGCTCTTTTGATATTGTCCTGATCAAGATAAGAGAAATTTGTATCTGCTCGGGGACAAAAGTTTCCTATTTACCAACCCATAGCCCCCTTCCGATAAAGACGAGCAGGGGGGGACTCAAATGGTGGGGAGGGGAGCGTCTTTTTTTTTAAACAAATTAATTTTTTTATTTTTTTTTGGAAACCTGGTATTCCCCCTCTGGGGTCGGTTTTTTGTTTACTGAAGATAAAATTGCACTTCTGTTTTTGTAACGTCCAGAAATTATAGAGAAGCTAAATTTTCAACCACTCAGGAACCACCCACCCGGATCAAGCCAGTGTGAATCTGAAATATAAATAAACGGTTCACCTACCCATGCACACTGTTGACCTTTCATTTTGATTGGATATAAGATATTATTAACCTCTCATTCTGATTGGCTAACCATTGCTTTTAAACCTTGGTTTAATTAATTTTTATTACTGTTCAAGGTTTTAGACAAAATGGCGGATCCCGGGGCCAAAAAGTGAAATCAAGGACGCCAGAGGGTTTTTGGCGAAGAAAAGCTGTTTTTATTGTCTAAAAACAAAGGGTTTTTCCTTCGCTTTAAAAAAACAAAAATTAAAAAAAAAAACCCTTTTTTGTTTGTTTTAATCAAGCGAAGGATAAACCCTTTGCTTTTTTAGACAATAATCACCCTTTCCTTCCCAAACCTCTGGCGTCCTTGATTCCACGTGCGCCGGGATCCGCCATTTTGTCTATAGTTTGATCCGTTTCAGAGGAACTCGCCACTGAAGGAACGCGGCTGCCGTGTTAAAGGGTACGGTGCAAAAAAGCCCTGTAGGTGCCTATGAGCGTTGTGCCTCTATAATATATGCACAACCCTACTCGGTGAGTGAATTTTCTACTCCCACCCCTTATATTGTTTAACATATTTCACGATTGTGCGCCCCCTTTTTCTCCTTTTTTTCTTTTCTACATGTGATCAAGAGCTATTGTAGCTTGAAACGCGTCAGTGTATTAGGATTTTTGTCAGGTCTTGTTTGTACTGCTGTTTCACATTGAAGATTATAATAAAGATTCCTCATTGTACAAGTGTCGGATTTGGAGATTTCCTGAATCGCTAGCCACATTAGGAGGGCGTATGCAGAGACACCTGCTGTGTTAGTTTTTAGTGTGAATCTGAAGCTGCTAGTGACTGTATGAAACAGCATGGCGAGAAAACCCCTTTAAGGCATAGTTCACATGTAGCGGCAGTGTGCCACATGACCAGCTATTACGTGGCAAAACTGTTCATATTTTACAATCAACTGACATGGTTGTGCAGTGCGGTTGAACGCATTTCACAAGCGAAACATGGTAGCGGTCATTTGTAGCAATTACAATACTACGTCTGACAACTGATAACTAGAGTCAATGGGGGAAAAGTATAACAGTAGAAACACAAAATATATAAAGGTGCAGATAAAATATATACATTATAAACTATAACATCACATGTAGATATACAGTATTTCACAAACATTGTATCTTTTTATGGGACAACACTTAAAGGGGATTTGCCAAGAGACCAGGTAGGTACCTCCTGTAATTTACAGTGTGATGTAGCCAGCTCCTGCTAGAGTTATAGATGCACGGATGACTGTCCAAGTTACGGCAATATACTTGCAAAGAGTAATGGTTAATCCAGCACCATCCAATGAAGGTAAAATCAGCATACGTTTATTGAAAAATGAAAATATAAAAGCATTCTGACACAGGCAGTATATAGCAAAGTTTCCAAGTAAATGCCCAGATGACAACACGGGTAAAAAAAGACGCAAACACGTTTCGGGCATATGTGTCGAGCCCTTACTCATAGCGATACAAAGGAGCCTGCGTTATGCCTACTTATATATGCTAATCAGCAGACGAGATATCCAATAGAGTAAACAAGTATAACTATGTGTAAACTACTCACCAATGAACGCAATTTAGATCTCGCCATGTCGGCCGGCGTTCCGGAACCGGAAATGACGAATATGCGGACATGCGCATTGATCTGTGGATGACTACTATGGGCAAGGGAGAATCCCGCGCAGCCGCAGTGAGGATACAAGTGTAATCATTGAACGGGAGCAAGAAAAAAGGAGATACTTAGTATTGGAAAAACAATTGTGCGGCATAACGTGGCTACTTTATATAATAAAAGCAATAGATTTGAAAACATATCAAAAGATGACATACAAGAGATATAGTAATAATAGTTATATGGTGAGCGAGACTATATATACTTTTATCATGCTAGATAGTAATAATATAACGCTTATCGTTTGATGTTCATACCCATGGGGTACACTGTGTTTAGAACAGTGATCCAGTACGCCTCTCTATCTCTTAAGAGGCGCACTGTATCCCCCCCTCTAGGAGGATTGACTATTTTGTCTTTAGCTTTTATTGTGAGGGAGGAAAAATCACAATTATGATATGTTATGAAGTGTTTTGTAAGCCCTGATTTGTTTCTATCTGCAGTGGAGGTAATATCATGTATGTGTTCCAAGAATCTTGTCTTGAGTTTCCTGATTGTACTGCCAATGTAGTGGGCATGGCATAAAGAACATGTAGCCATGTACACTACATAGCTAGAGTTACAGTTTAGGAACTGTTTAATATTATAAGTTTTGGATCCTGATGTGTCAGTGAAATCTTTACTAGGGACCACAAAATTACAAGTTCAGCAGTTACGTAAACCACACTTATGAAAGCCCTTGCAGGACAGCCAATTGGAGTTACGTGGTTTGGATCTGAAACAGTTAGAGGTTAAAATATTACCCAAAGTTTTAGCTGGATGTGATACTATCCTATATCCTTGTGTCAAAATTGAATCCAAAATATCATCTTCTCTAAGAATTGAGAGATGTTTTAATATAATATTTTTTATTGTTTGGTATTGTTTAGTGTGGTTTAATACCAACGTAGGTATTGATGGGGAAGAATTTGAAGATTTGGATTTGATCCGTAATAAATCTGTTCTTCTTTTGCATTTTACTTTGCTATGTGCATTAAGTAATAAGTTATATGGATATCCTCTATTGCTGAGTCTATGACTAATATTGGCAGCTTCTTGTTCAAAGTCCCCATCCAATGTGCAATTACGTCTAGCACGTGTATACTTTCCCATGGGAATGAATTTACGTGTGGCCTTAGAGTGGAAACTGCCAAAGTGTACTATAGTATTGCCTGCAGTGGGCTTGCGGTATGTTTTAGTAGGGCTTACAAAACACTTCATAACATATCATAATTGTGATTTTTCCTCCCTCACAATAAAAGCTATAGACAAAATAGTCAATCCTCCTAGAGGGGGGGATACAGTGCGCCTCTTAAGAGATAGAGAGGCGTACTGGATCACTGTTCTAAACACAGTTTACCCCATGGGTATGAACATCAAACGAGAAGCGTTATATTATTACTAACTAGCAAGATAAAAGTATATATATAGTCTCTCTCACCATATAACTATTATTACTATATCTCTTGTATGTCATCTTTTGATATGTTTTCAAATCTATTGCTTTTATTATATAAAGTAGCCACGTTATGCCGCACAATTGTTTTTCCAATACTAAGTATCTCCTTTTTTCTTGCTCCCGTTCAATGATTACACTTGTATCCTCACTGCGGCTGCGCGGGATTCTCCCTTGCCCATAGTAGTCATCCACAGATCAATGCGCATGTCCGCAGATTCGTCATTTCCGGTTCCGGAACGCCGGCCGACATGGCGAGATCTAAATTGCGTTCATTGGTGAGTAGTTTACACATAGTTATACTTGTTTACTCTATTGGATATCTCGTCTGCTGATTAGCATATATAAGTAGGCATAACGGAGGCTCCTTTGTATCGCTATGAGTAAGGGCTCGACACATATGCCCGAAACGCGTTTGCGTCTTTTTTTTACCCGTGTTGTCATCTGGGCATTTACTTGGAAACTTTGCTATATACTGCCTGTGTCAGAATGCTTTTATATTTTCATTTTTCAATAAACGTATGCTGATTTTACCTTCATTGGATGGTGCTGGATTAACCATTACTCTTTGCAGGTACCTCCTGTAAGCAGAGAGCAAGATGTATACAAATTACGCTGAGTCATGAAGCGGCAGGGGAGAGAGGGTGGGGGCGAGTGAGGAGTGAGGAATCCAAGGGAGCGTCTCAAAACTTAAGTGAAATAACAAACAGTACAAGAGTGGATTCTCAATACAGCAAGACACAGCCTCAGACTGCACTGTCAGGAGGAGCCTTATCTGCTAAGAGCTAATGTAAACATATCACGGAGCAGAAAGAGAGAGAGACGCACACAGCCAGAGCACAAAGCTGCATAAGGGATCCTGTGACATGTTCACTGAAATAATCAAACTATAACTTGTGGATTCTGTATACAAAAGACAACACCTATTCTACACAGCAGCTTGAAAGCTCCTTCATGTTCTCTGTCATCAGATAAAGCAGGGATCTAATAACACTACAACTAGTTTATTCTTTATACAAAAGAAAACATATTTCTACCCGGTGCCTTAAAAACTGCTGCAGCTCAGTCTCATCAGAACAGAAGCTTTCTCTGTGCAAGCCCGGCCAACAGACAGCAGCTCTTGTCAGGTCGTATCTAATAGAAGCTTTGAAGTAACCAAGGGCAGGTAAGGCAGCATGTAGCTCTCTCAGACTGCAATTTTTGTAATCACATATATTTAGAACAGTGATTAAAAACCCATTTTGGAGGATCCCACGTCAACATTACATCGTGGCAAAACCCCTTTAAGATCGTCACTTTGATACAATGTAAAGTAGTCAGTGCACAATTTGTATAACAGTGTAACTTTGGTGTGGTCTCAAAATAACTCAGCACAGCCATCAATGTCTAAACCACTGGCAACAAAAGTGAGTACACCCCTAGGTGACAACAAAAGTGGGTACACCCCTAAGTGACAACAAAAATGAGTACACCCTTAAGTGAGAACAGCTTACATTATTGTCCCACAAAAATATCTTCCTGGTTGATAAATGCTTATTAGGCTACAATTTACATATCACTTAATAATGTGTTGCAATTAGGCTACAAAAATATTCAGATGATTTTAATATTCAGATGATTTTGTGCTAATTTGTAAAGTAAAAAGACATAAAAGTATATACAGGCAGTCCCCGACTTACACCGTTCCGACTTACATCTGTCCCCTAGTTACAAACGGAGACTTATGTGGCATGCTGGAACTTGTCATTCCATGTTCCACTGCAAATAGTATCAGTAGAACAATAAGTTCCAGCATACCACAGCAGCACATGAGGTGAAAATGTAGTGAAATCTTCTTAACGGGGGGACAGACAGAAAAATGTAAAAACCCTTCCCTACACTATCCAAAATGAACAAAAAAACCTAATTCAACTTAAGAACAAACCTAAAGTCCCTATCCCGTTCGTAACCCGGGGACAGCCTGTAGTTATAAATAAAGTAGATATATATTCCCTTCAGTGAACCATAAGTGTCCCTCTTTCACCATCCAAAAAGTTGGGAGTATGCAAATGGAGAATGAACATAATCATATATATGACTAATCACACAAATGTACTACAAATGTACAGACAAGAACACATAGACACAGCCCAAGTGATGAACTACAAGTCCCAGCATGAATCTAAGCATGTCATAGCATGTTGGGACTGTATGTACATAATACTATATACTTGTTAAACCACTACATGGTCTGATAAAATGCTCATACATATGTGACCCAGCTACGTGAGTCATGAATATATCTAGGATTGCAGGTAAGTGCCGTTAACACAATCCTCATGCTTGAGGCAGTGACAAGCTCAGCTCTGCTACATCTGTCACTGAGGGTCTCACCTTTGGCAGAAACAGTGCTGTGATGAGGAGCAGTAGGTGCAGCACAGGAGGAGTCACAGCCCCCATCTCCAGGACTCGGTCTCCCACTCAGGCTGTAGTAGCCATACCAGAACATTTAGCAAACACAAAAGAGGGACACACATTTGTTTAACCACACCTCTAGCCATGCCTCAGACATACCCAAAAATACTCATCTCCTCCAGCCGAACGGAGGGAGAAAATACAGTGGTGCTGTCAGAGTCTATAAAACTGTGTCCTACCTCTGATTGGTTACTAAGGGCTCTGATTGGTTGTTCTGAGCTCTGATTGGCTGCAATGGGCTCTGATTGGTTGTTATGGGTTCTGATTGGTTGCTATGAGCTCTGATTGGTTGCAATAGGTTCTGATTGGTTGATATGAGCTCTGATTGGTTGCTATGGGCTCTGATTGGTTGCTATGGGCCCTGATTGGTCACTATCAGCTCTGATTGGTTGCTATGGACAACAAAGACAGTCTTACTGCTAGCCAGTTTTCATACATAAGGCTCTATAATATATTTTTACCTCTGGGTGAGCAGGTGTTTCCAGCATAGTTGGCAACTTTTGAAAATGGAAAAGCAGGAGACTAAAGAGGGCGGCGCGCTATGCGCGCCGCGGCAAAAATTTGCATGGGCACGCCCATCTTTTTGTGTGCCACGCCCCTTCAAAAAGCCACACCGACTACGCCTAACTACATTATGGCTTTGGAAGAAAGATGCCCTTATGGCCAGGTAGTAGCCCCCCATAACCAGGTAGTGCCCCTTACAGGCAGGTAGATGCCCCCTTGTAGCAAGGTAGATGTCCCCCTTTGTAGTCAGGTAGTTGCCCCCTTTAGTAGCCAGGTAATGCCCCCTTTAGAAGCCAGGTAGTTGCCCCCTTTAGTAGTCAGGTAGTTGCCCCCTATGTATTCAGGTAGTTGCCCCCTTTGTTAGCCAGGTAGTTGCCCCCTTTAGTAGCCAGGTAGGTAGTTGCCCCCTTTATTAGCCAGGTAGGTAGTGCCCCCTTTAGTAGCCAGGTATTTGCCCCCTTTAGTAGCAAGCCAGGTAGTTGCCCCCTTTAGTAGCCAGCCAGGTAGTGCCCCTTTAGTAGCCAGGTAGTTGCCCCCATTAGTAACCAGCCAGGTAGTGCCCCCTTTAGTAGCCAGCCAGGTAGTTGCCCCCTTTAGTTGCCAGCCAGGTAGTGCCCCCTTTAGTAGCCAGCCAGGTAAACCCCCCATTCTAGCCAGGCAGAGCCCCCCATGTAGCTAATAACAATAAAATAATAAAATCCACTTACCTGACCAGGCTCCTGCAGCGCGGCCAGCTACTGCCCGATCTCCTCAGTGACACAGGGGAAGTGAGTGCAGCAGCGCGTCACTTCCCCTGCGCCGCTGACCTGTATGTTCGGCGCGCAGCGGCGCCGGACATACAGGGGGAGGAGGGAGGAGGGAGCGCTCCCTCCTGCCTCCTCCCTGCTCAGCAAGACGCGACGGGAGGAATGCCAACTCCCCCAGGAGGGGGGGGGGGGGGGGGGGGGAAGAGACCCCCAAATAGCGGGACCCCCCCCGCCAAAAATGGGAGAGTTGGCATGTATGGTTTCCAGTCATCTTAGCTTTCGGCCAGTGATGTGTCATCCACATGCAATCTGTTGATAATCCTTTCTACTATTCTCATACCTAGATTGTTATCGTATAGTCCTTCCTCTCTGACTTGTTCTGCTTGAAGATTGAAAAGATAAGGAGATAGTATGTAGCCTTGTCTACACCTTTGTGCATTTAACCCCTTACCAGCACAAGACGTATGGGTACGTCCCAGGGTCGGGTAAGGTTCCTATGTAACAAATTACGGACGAAAAGGAGTGGATGTTGTTTCCAGTCATATTAGCTTTCGCATATTGATCCCATGCTCGTATAATCCTTTCTACTATTCTCATACCAAGATTGGTTATCGTATAGCCTTCACTCTGACTTGATTCTGCTTGAAGATTGAAAAGATAAGGAGATAGTATGTAGCCTTGTCTACACCTTTGTGCATTTAACCCCTTACCAGCACAAGACGTATGGGTACGTCCCAGGGTCGGTAAATTCCTATGTAACAGAATTACTTGGTAGGAGGATGGTGTCAGCTGATAATTTCAACTGACCCCTGCCGCTAATAGCAGCACACAGAGCCGTCTGCAAATGGGTATGTATCCATCTTTGCTGATCCCGTACACCCATAAATGCTGATTGTCTCCCCTGGGATCTTCCAGCAGGACAATGTGACATGTCACATGGCTAGAAATGCCCGACATTGGATGGAAGAGCATGAACAAGACTTCCCTGGTCCCTAATTCCCCAAAAACCAACTGAGCCTGTGTGTGGCCCCTGGATGGTGGTGTTGGCTCTATGGAACCTCCAGCAGCTGTGGGAGCCCCTGGATGGTGGTGTTGGCTCTATGGCCCCTCCAGCAGCTGTGGGGCCCCAGGATGGTGGTGTTGGCTCTATGGACCCCACAGCAGCTGTGGAGCCCCTGGATGGTGGTGGTGGGTATATGGACCCTCCAGCAGCTGTGGGCCTCCTGGAAGGTGGTGTTGACACTATGTACCCTCCAGCAGCTGTGGGGCCCCTGGATGGTGGTTTTGGCTCTATGGCCTCCAGCAGCTGTGGGGCCCCTGGATGGTGGTGTTGGCTCTATGGACCCTCCAGCAGCTGTGGGGCCTGGATGGTGGTTTTGGCTCTATGGACCCTCCAGCAGCTGTGGGGCCCCTGGATGGTGGTTTTGGCTCTATGGACCTTCCAGCAGCGGTAGGGCCCCTGTCTGGTGGTGATGGCTCTATGTCCCCTCCAGCAGCTGTGGGAGCTACTGGATGGTAGTGTTGGCTCTATGGACCCTCCAGCAGCTGTGGGCCCCTGGATGGTGGTGTTGGCTCTATGGATCCTCCAGCAGCTGTGGGGCTCTTGGATGGTGGTGTTGGCTCTATGGACCCTACAGCAGCTGTGGGGCCCCTGGATGGTGATGTTGGCTCTATGGATCCTCCAGCAGCTGTGGGGCTCATGGATGGTGGTTTTGGCTCTATGGACCCTCCAGCAGCTGTGGGGCCCCTGGATGGTGGTGTTGGCTCTATAGACCCCCAGCAGCTGTGGAGCCCCTGGATGGTGGTGTTGGCTCTATGGACCCTCCAGCAGCTGTGGGGCTCCTTTATGGTGGTGTTGGCTCTATGGACCCTCCAGTAGCTAAGGGACACCTGGATGTTGGTGTTGGCTCCATGGACCCTCCAGTAGCTGTGGGATGCAGGCGGCTCCAAATACCTGTAACAACCTACCAGGACCTTATGGAGTCACTCTCCGCCGGTCCAGCTGCTGTCCATGCTGAACACAATGGTTACTCTGGATATTAGCTTGAGTTCATAATAATGTGACTCAACATTCCTGAAAAATTGGAGGGCAGACAGGACCGACAACAGACACAAAAAAAGGAAGAATAATGTACACATTGACTACAAAACAACAAAACCCCTTAAGAAAATGTATCAATATATAACAGCACAAGATGGGGCTACATCCACAGGAGAGAATCACGCAAGCACCATACATAAAAAATACCATACCATACACAAAACCAGTAATGTGCAAGTGCAGGAATAAGAAATTATAATGATGGGGCACCCATGTGGGTGGACTGTTATTGCACTCTATTAGTGTTTGCATATATAGTATATAGATATATAGATATGCTTTTGCATATACTGTAAGGGTATGTTAACACAACATTTTGGATCCATTTTGGATCTGAAAATTGCATCCAGAATTGCTGCATAAACCACATCCAACATGTATCCAACACGCAGATATGTGTTTGGCTGCATTTTGGCTGCAGCAAGAACGCACCATCTAACTTAAACAGGGTGTCTGCTGCGTCTTTTGGATCATGAATTGACATGACAGTTCTTGGAATGGATCCGAAAGACACATCAGAAGGATGCAAGTAAACATGCATCGGCGATCAATGAAAGCAATGTACATCACACTGCTCATTGTTAGATTCGGGTTTGGGTCCGAAACACTGATCCAAACATGTATCTAAAAACGGATCCAAAATCGGATCCAAGGCGCCGTGTGAACATCCCCTTATAGTGTGATCCTCTTCGGTGGATGGATGCCTTGTGCATACTTGTTTTTGTGGCGTGTCCTCTGTCATTCACCTGAGTAGATTTATTAATTTTTCTTATTCTGTTTTCTTGTAGTCACTGTATACATTGACTCATATACAGGCAGTCCCTGGGTTACGTACTGGATAGGGACTGTAGGTTCATTCTTAAGTTGGATTTTTATGTAAGTTGAAACAGGTATATTTATTAAATGTAACTCCAGCACAAAAGTTTTAGTTTTTTATAGTGCAGAGAAGGGTTCTTACATTTGTTTTGCTGCCTGCGCCTCTGTTAAGAAGATTTCACCTCATTTGCTGCTGTGGCATGCTGGAACTTGTCATTCCACAGCTACTACCTGCTGTGGAACATGGAACTACAAATGCCAGCATGCCCCATAAATGTCTGTTTGTAACTAGAGAAGGGGAAAAGTCTCTCCTTAAGGAGAGGAACCAATAAATTGGTCTGTGTGAGGGTTTACTTGCCATTCAGACCTCACTGACTGTTTTGCATAAAGCAAAGACTTATGGGAAAAGAGCTGAGGAGCTCCACAGTGCACTCTATTGGATGTAGTTATCCTCAGTTCACATGTAGCTCACAGGAGTCTAGCAATGTGAAAGGGATTTGAGCCAAGCCAGTTAAGTTCAACTACAGACAGCTGTTTCGGGGTATTTGCCCCTCGTCAGTGCAGTGTAGAACTTACTGGTTGACTGGGTGAGAGGCAAGAGTGGCTTCGGAAGGGGAAAAGTCTCTCCATAAGGAGAGAAACCAATAAATTGGTCGGTGTGAGGGTTTACTTGCCATTCAGACCTCACTGGCTGTTTTGCATAACGCAATGGCTTATGGGAAAAGAGCTGAGGAGCTCCACAGCGCACTCTATTGGATGTAGTTATCCTCAGTTCACATGTAGCTCCCATGTAACTAGGGGACAGATGTAAGTCGGAACGTTGTAAGTCGGGGACCGCCTGTACTTGCCTTGTCTTTATCTAGTTTCCTGTCTTTCTAGCCATCGCTTTGGTTTGTCGTCTGTTCCATTTCATATTTTTTATTATAATTTCTGAATTAATAAACTTCATTATTTTTTATTCATTATTGATTTATTTGTTTTTACAGAGTTTGGCATTTGCTGTTTGTAGGTTATGACATACATTATATATAAGAGGTATGTTCGGCACTCACTAGATACATTGTTGGTGTCTCGTGGAAGGACATTGCAGCCCAGGAACATATGTGAAGAATCTGCAGCACTCAAGACAGTCTTTTATGCAAATTAAGGTTTGTTTTTATTCCACAATGTAAAGAATTTGATATAAAAGACTGTCTTGAGTGCTGTGAATTCTTTCACATATGACACCCGGTGTAGTGGTGAATAGCAGTTCTACATGGGCACACTGCAGAGTGTATAAGTGATTACAGTACAGTTACATCCAGAGACTTACAGGTGACGTCTTCTCTGATAGGCGACGTTCCCTTTTCTTATTCTTCTACTTTTCTCCCAGATTACAATGAAAACTTATTCTAGTCACAATTCATCTCTGTAGTCTTTGGTTTCTCCCTTTTCAGCAGATTCTACATCTTCTCCTCACCTCTATACAAAACTCCTCTACACAGCACTGGATTTTGATTGGTTTTTCAGCGGATTCAGTAATTTGAATCCAATGAAAATCCGACCGTACCCAGCGATGTGTATCCTACAATAGCAAATCTGTGCTAGAGTCTACACAGCATGGGTTTTCTACCAGGGTTTCCTAAATCCAAAACCATCCAGCAGAGTATAGAGCATGTCGTATATTCTGCCTGACCACCATTGGATTCCCGCAGCCTCAATGTACTGGGCCACCAGGAGTACAAAATCCAACAGTGTTTTTTGTGCAAAAACCATGCCAAAAAACAGTGCAGCGCGGTCCAGCAATGTGAAAATGCCGTCGGATTTTGGACAACATTTTCACAGTTCTGTGTAGACCTAGCCTAATGGTATTCCCAAACAATAAATGTGTCCCATGATATTCATAAGGCACCCCTATTTTGTGCCTGTAAAAAAATAAAAGATAAGACAGAATAGCTTGGGTCAACTCTATCACAGGTATTCCTTAGGCTATAACATGAGGAGAGGACTCATGATAACTTCTAACAAAAATAATGGAATTTGTTTGCACTCTTCACAAAAGTTGTAAAATTACAGGGAAATATAGAAATTGTAGCTTGCATTCATTAGTGTCTATGTTCTAGTCTTTTTCCAACATCTTGCACCAAGTAACATCATTCCTGGTCACCACGTCCTCTGCATGGTCATCCCCCTTTATGTGTCTTTCGTTTCATACACAGTCGTTCCTTGGTATAAGTCCTTAACCATTCCAGATCCTTGGACTTAAACCAAATAAACTTTTCTCATAGGAAACAAGGGGAAAAGTAATCAATCAGTTCTTATAATTATAACAATAGGATTATTGTGTATTATCCACAATACTATTTATGTTCTCCAGGGGCAGCCTGGATGAAGCTGTAATAGCGGGGAGCATGAGCTGCAGCCGGCCGCAAGGTGACTGTGTTTTACAAGAGCTAGATCAATGTAACTCTGCAATGGGTTGAAGATGTCGGGTGTGCCACCTCCTACAGAATGACACGAGAAGGCTACTGTGCAGTCTATTCCCCAAGTAAGCCAGAGCAGGAGAAGAGAGGATCAGGTGTAAAGATGTGGGAAAAACAACAGCTATAGAGGGAAGGCACTTATGAGGGGATGGATAGTGCTTGATAACAGAAGCCACGTGGAGTGTCTATGTGAGGAAAAAGCAGCGCTCACCTCTGGAAGCAACAGGCTGCTAAATCCTTCATCCTCGCTTGAGATAACCGGCTGAATGTTGTTCCAAGCTCCTCTGTTACTCCTTCCGCTGCCATGCCAGTTCAGGCCACCTCCAGTCTTATTCCAAACAAATGGTGGATAATAAACTACATTTTTTGAGTCCAAACAAGACTTGTTGGGCTTATACCAAGGTACCACTGTGTAGTGAGTACAATATCATCTACTCATTAATGGTGATACTACAACATACTAAAACAACCTTGCAAGCAAAATGTAAGCTCAGCATTATGTGTATAGTTAACCCTTTATACTCATGTATGTTCATATTGTGATGTATCAAAACATTATATTCAACATTTTTCCTTTGAGGGTGAGAAACAACAGTTAAACCCTCAAAATATACCAATTTATCAGTTTTCCTTCCTCGTTTCTTTATTCTTCTGTGTGTTAACAAAACTTAAAGTGACATTGGACAGGAAGAGATCCTGCTGTGAAAGGACTATGGGCCTGGAGTGCCGCAGCGTAATAACTTAAAGAGAACCTGTCACATAGGTTGTGCCCCCCTTGCTGAGGGCAGCACAAGCTAGTGTCAGACCTGCTGTTTCCAGCACTGTGTCCCTTATTCTGTAAGATGCTGTAGTTTTCATGTATTTAATGCTCAAATCTGCAGTCTTCAGCCAGAAAAGTCATTCGAAGAGTCCTTCAGAGTGTCAGTTTTTTTCAAACCCCACCCATCTGAGGCTAGCCCCGCCCACCTCAACTGACAAACCTATTACTTTGAATAGGTAGAAACATGTGAATAACTGTCAGTGGGTGGGGCTAGCCTTTGGTGGGCGGGGCTAACACCTGTTCATGAATAAGATTTGAGGGGTAAATGCTCTAAAACTGCTGCATCTTACAGAATAAGGGGCACAGCGCTGGGAGCAGCAGGTCTGACACTGGCTTGTGCTGCCCTCAGCATCTTACAGAATAAGGGACACAGCGCTGGGAACAGCAGGTCTGACACTGGCTTGTGCTGCCCTCAGCATCTTACAGAATAAGGGACACAGCGCTGGGAACAGCAGGTCTGACACTGGCTTGTGCTGCCCTCAGCATCTTACAGAATAAGGGACACAGCGCTGGAAACAGCAGGTCTGACACTGGCTTGTGCTGCCCTCAGCACGGGGGGCATAATCTATGTGACAGGTTCCGGCTAGACGGCCGAGGATTTTATCTCTGTTTTGTATTTTGTGTTCTGTATACTGTGTCTCAATAAAGCTGGTTGAGGCCAGTTTCAAACTGAAGCCGGTGTCTGAGTGCCATCCGTTTTACCAAAGACGGCGATTCCATGAGCAAAATACCCCCAGGACAGCCCAAGAGGGCGTCCGGACGAATTTGAGAGTCACATATGGTGGAGGCATGCGATTGGCAAATATTGGCAGTACTTGACGTGTGCACAAAGTGGTGCAGAAAAATGCAGTTTACAAAGGACTGCTGCAGCAAAATTTAAAAGGCTGGAGGCCTGACTGTTGGTGCTGGAGTCTGAAGAGACTGTGTGCTCAGTGGAGAGAGGAGAACAAACCCAGGTATACAGCCTGTGCTGTTTAAAAGACTGTGTTGTTCCCTGAAATTGTTTTGTTTGGCCATGGAGGAACTCCTTGCCCAGCTGAGGCAGTCTATGAAGGAGTCTGAGCAGCTGACTGCCACCATGAGAAAGGAGAATGAAAAGCTCCAAGCAAAGTTGAAGGCAGACCATGAGGTGTTAAAAGCCATTAATAACCCTATTCTACAGTCAGAGAAAGGTGGACTCACCACAATAGCAGGAAAAAATGGTAGATTACAAGAATGTAATAGCTACAATAGTCGGGGACTACCGCTAACTATGCTGATCACATATGCAGGTTTCCTACCTTTTTGCTTTTATTCTTATATTTTTTTCGAATAAAATTTGGATTATTTTATTTCACACTGGATCGTGCTGGACCATCTACCGTTTTTTCCTGCTAATGTAAAGTTGAGGAGTGGGCACTCCCTACTGTAAGAATGGGTATGGTTGGGCACTCTTGCAGATAAGAAAGCGAGTGGTATGGTTGGCACTCCTTTCAGGTTCTTTTCAATTGCGGGGAGAGACAATGTGAGACTCTCTGTGATGAAGTGTAGCAGCGTATAAGAAACACAGACAAGACAACAGCTAACCGGGAGAACTGTGGCTTTACTTTCCTTGTCTTCCTCCAGCAACGACAATTGTAATACAATCCAGTAGTCCGCATTGAGATTCAAGCAGCTGTGGAACCATTCACTCGCCCAGCAGTCCCAGCAGTCCCAGAGGGGGCTCTCTCCAGCTCAACCTCACTGCTCTAACCTGACTGTCTTCAGTGGCTCTTCCACTCAGCTCAGGGGGCTTCCACGTCCGTCCTGCTGCATCAGAGGCCTCTTGCCTCTACTCCAAATGCGCTCCTGGCTAAAGGCAAAGCTCTGCCTTAGGCTCCTGCCCGGCTTTCTTGCTGTTAACAGTTAACTATATACAAGTCCTATGTTCTCAGGGCTTCCTCTTTGCCTTCCACTCAAATCTGCCTCCCCTCATCCCAAAGGTGGTGAGGGTGCTGCTTCCTGCTCACTATCCAGTGGCAGAACCTCCAATAGGCTTCTCTAGCAGACTTCTCCCTGAGTTTCTTCATGTCTCACTATTTATTTGAACCCCCCGCTGCTGGCGGCTAACCCCCTTTCTCCTCTCTCAGAGACTCAGCTCCTTATTGGCTGAGGGGTATGACACCACTGTTACCAGGCAGACTAGAACTGGGGAAAGAAACCTCAATATTAACCTATAGCCTACTGAATCTAACATTTCTGTTACTGCTATACCTAACTCTCTATAGTACACACACTACTTCCCATAAATAAAGATAACTAGAGCTTTGCACATCCTACACTATAACGTCACTGCTGTGAGGCTTCAGCAGTGGTCCGGGCACTGTGCACTTGGATTGGAGCTGGCTATGTTCAATGTTTTCCAGGGACTCGCCACAATACAAGCAGCCTTGCAGGCTGGAGGTGCAGCGTCCAAGCAGGATAAGACGGCTGCCGTGGATAACAAATCTGAGTGGTGTGACAGATGCCTACAGGTGGACAAGTGCAGAAGAGGATGTCCCTTGGCCAGGAGGCCATATTGTCCATCAAAGAAGGTGTTCACCTCTGTAGAGATGGTGTTGCAGAGGGGCATGCGTGCTGCTGTTGCCGCGGGCAACCACCTTCATCAGCAGGAGCCTGCTACCACCGTCCAGCAGAGGGAGCCATGTTGGAGGTGTGCTAGTGACTGCCTCTCAGGAGGAGGCCAGAGAGGTCACAGCTGCAAGCCCTGGAGCTCCAGGTGAATGGAGCCCTGCCCCAGGCTGACATGGACAGTCAGCAGCAGAGATCCAGACTGCACCAGATGTCAAACCTGGTGTGGAGACCCATCATGGACCTGGTAAGACTGCTCCAGTGTGGGTGTATTGCGGGCGACACCTGTTTTGGGACTGCCAGGCATGGGTTGTGTGACAACCAGGGTGGATCAAGCAGAGGCCCAGACATGCTGCCTGTGCAGGAAAAGAGTGCGGAGAGAAGCAGGACTCTGAACTGTGGACTTGGTGTCTCCCATGCTGCATTACTTGTGGGGAATGATGACTCTCTTACCTCCTGCAGTATACATAATATGCTTATTGAAAAGGCTAACAATGAGGAAAATGTATCTGTAATTAATAGCTATGTGTCACAGCCTGAGCAGGGGGAGGTAAACTGGGTTACAGAGTTAGCTTCAGTTACTGTGCCCCCGGGTGAACAAGTGAATACTGGTGCTGCAGCTGTTGCAGTAGTAGAGAGCAGCTCAGGTCTGCCCCTGGAGGTCATTGCTGTGTGTGAAGAAAATGCAATGTGTGAACAGGCTGCTGCAGAGCAGCAGAGGGGATTAGCGCTAGTGTGCCCCTAGAGGTCATAGGGGAGAGCAGCCCATGAAGCACAGGTGAGGTGTGTCCTGGGATGGATAGCCAGCAGTTTTTTTCTGATCCTGTCGGTCCCAGTGAGATGTTTGCATATTCTAAGGCCCCGTTCACACGGCTTATTTCGCCACGTATTTGCCGACGGATTGACGATCGTCAATCCGTCGGCAAATCAGTCTGAAATAAGTGTCAGCCTATTTTCTATTGATTTCAATAGAAAATACGGCTCGTCGTTCACACGGCGTGTAGTTCCGTGCCGGATTGCCGCTGCGGATTGACGACGGCAATCCGGACGGAAAAACAATGTACATGTCAATTATTTA
The DNA here is from genome assembly GCA_025379985.1 of Phyllomedusa bahiana. Classification (NCBI taxonomy): domain Eukaryota; kingdom Metazoa; phylum Chordata; class Amphibia; order Anura; family Hylidae; genus Phyllomedusa; species Phyllomedusa bahiana. Next base: position 57,032 of record JAODAL010005953.1, on the reverse strand, counting down.
CGGACGGATTCACCATCTTCAATGATTGGAGATGGTGAATCCGTCGGGAAATCAGTTACAAATACGTGCCACACTGAGTGACACTTCTTTGCAACTGATTTTCAACTGATTTCAGAACGTATTTACATCGGCAATCCGACGTAAATACGTTCTGAAATAAGCCGTGTGAACGGGCCCTAATGGGAACTCTACAAGGGGGTTGCCTGAAAGGGAGGAAGCAACCCATGAATGTGAGCACTCTGATGCTGTGTATGAGGAGACTGCTAGTAAGAGTGTGAATGGGCCGGTTAGTGAACATGAAGAGTCTCCATGTCAGTGGTGGAGTAGAAGCTATAGTGTGTCAGTGCTACAGTGTACTGATGGTGATTATTTGGACGGGAGTGATGAAAAAACCTGTGTAAAGACAATGTGTGCCAAGGCAGATTTTGTGTGTGGCCCTGAGCAGTGGATCTGTGATGGAGATCTACATTGTGACACTATAGAGGGTGAAGAGAAAAGTCGTTCTGTGACCTGTAGTCCTCCTGTGAGAAAATTTTGCAGTGTTTGCTATATTTCCAGTAGCTCTTACTGCCGTGGTCACAAATACTGCAGTGACAGAGAAAGTGAACTGATAGACACCACTGAGATGCTCAAACCGTAGTGAGGGGGAGGTGGACGTGTCTACATCCCCAGATGGTAAAGAGGAGCCAGGGTCTGAGGCAAATGATACATTATTCCTGGAAGGTATGGAGGAAAATAGTAAAAATGAGTTATGTCCTGTGCTGTGGGATGGGCTTATATGTGGGTGCATTGTCCAGCCAGATGTCTGCTGCCCCTACTGGTGTTGAGAAGGTGACTGAGTTGCCTAATGTAAACACAACCAGGTTGGATTTTGAGTTGGAGACCCTTGATGGTGAGCAAGATATAGGAGTGTCCCAGATAGAGACTGAATGTTTTCCCTTAGATATGGTTACTGGGGATATGCAGGAAACATCTCCACACAATGTATCAGTATACATTTCAGATAGGTGTTCTTTTTCAATTTTACCCATTCCACCTTTGTTGATATATCCACCTTGCAGTTAAATTAGAATCCAGCAATCTTGTAGTCAGCACAGGTTGATAGGTTCCAAAAATACCTTGTATCATCCGAATACATAACAGATACGTGTTTTTTGCACTTTTGCCCAGTCCAGATTTGTTCATTGAGATAGCTTGCACTTATATCTGATAACAGCAATTTTATAGTCACCACAGGTGAATTGAAAGGTACCAAAAACACCTTGTATTATACGAAAACATAAAAGATACGTGTTTTTTGACTTTGGCGCACAGCAGCTTTGTTCATTGAGATAGCTTGCACTTATATCTGAATCCAGCAATTTTATAGTCACCACAGGTGAATTGAAAGGTACCAAAAACACCTTATATACGAAAACATAACAGATACGTGTTTTTTTGCACTTTTGCCCAGTCCAGATTTGTTCATTGAGATAGCTTGCACTTATATCTGATAACAGCAATTTTATAGTCACCACAGGTGAATTGAAAGGTACCAAAAACACCTTGTATTATACGAAAACATAACAGATACGTGTTTTTTGACTTTGGCGCACTGCAGCTTTGTTCATTCAGATAGCGTGCACTTATATCTTATACAGCAATTTTATAGTCACCACAGGTGAATTGAAAGGTACCAAAAACAACTTGTATTATACGAAAACATAACAGATACGTGTTTTTTGCACTTTTGCCCAGTCCAGATTTGTTAAATTTGAATCCAGCAATTTTGTTTTGATTAGAGGGATTTGAGAATAGCTGTGATTTGCCGTCTTTTAATAAGAGACTTTCCAAAACTATTCCATACCTTCTCAAATTTTTATATTTCTTAACATTGAGCGAAATTCAGGTGGTAAGCGAGCAAAGAGGGGGGTAGCACATGGAGGTAGAGGTACCAGAGAAGGTGCTCCTTCCAGTGCTGGCAACAACATGCATGCTAGCGGATCATCGGTTGCAGGACCGTCAGGCCTGTCATCGCTGGGCCAGGGCCCTGTGAATCTAAGTAACGAACATCGTCGCCAATCTGTCCTTCAGTGGTTAATGCAACCTGCATCCAGCAGTCTTACCTCCTCGTCCTCCCAGTCACGGCCACAAATGTCGTCATCAGCATCATCAGCATCCGTCCAACATGAAGCAGCCCAAATGTCAACTCGTGTACCCACCACTGTGGATAATCCATTGTCTGAAGACCTCTTTGATGACAAAATGCGGTTGGGGTCAGAAGGCATGTTAAAAGATCAAGAGGATGATTTAGTCTGCCCTGACGCCCAGTTACTGATGCCATCAGAGGAGGAGAAGGAAGCCGGTCAATCGGCAAAAATCCCGGGCGGTCGGCAACGCCTTGCAGTGCCCCTTGCTTGTAGCCCGCAGCTTCTGGATGCAGAAAGTCAGGACGAGCAAGTCACCTGTGTTGATGATGATGATGATGACATTGCGGATCCATCGTGGTCTTTTCCGCAGAATTTGCTTGCGAGCACTTCATCAGTGGACGAGGATGAAGACGATGGGGTAGTGTCAATACGGGTCCCGCCACAAAAAGGGAGAGGGCGGTTGTAGAAGTCCGCTTATATGATTCCGCCAGCCACGGTCAGCGCAAACCCCGCTCCTCACTTATCGCCGTCAAAAAGGTCCAGGACCTCTCAAGCCGGGGTTTTTCCTTTGAGCAACCTCGATTCACCCACGATGTCAAATGCCCCCTTTTGGGCCGTAAACGCATAATAAAGGCAAAAAAACCTTTTAGGTTAACCACCACCAACATGTCTAGTGACATGCAAAACGAATGCATGAGTTGAAATGGAGGCAACAAATTTGGGCCAAAAAAAACCAACCGACGCCGGGGGCCCCCAAAAACCCCTGTCACAAACCCCCCGTCTCCGCCTCCTCCCCCCTCCGCCACCACCAAGCGTTCCTCAGCTGCCCATGTCTCTCAGAGTCATGATCAGGGATCAGCCTCCGCTTCAGCCTCCACCGTCGCCCGAGTACCACCAGCACCACCAGAGACCCATCCTACCCCTTCTCCTCCCGCCAGTTTGACAACCGGCACGCCGTACAGCGGCCAGTCTAGCAGCCAGCCTTCTGTCTACCAGGTTTGGGAGCAGAAGAAACACTTCAACCCAAACCATCCCCAAAAGGGCCAAAAGCCTGAATGTGGGCTTTTCCCCGGGCCTTTTGGCCTGGGAAATGTTGCCTTTCCGTCTGGTGGACACAGATGGGTTCCGCCACATCATGGCCCTTGCCTGCCCCCAATATAAAAATGCCGAGCAAAATTCTGTTTCCAAAAAAGCCTCCCATGCCCGGGCCAGACACGTGCCCATCTAAAATTTCAAGCGCGTTGTCTGCATCTGTGTCCGAAAAGCCCCATCTGACCACCGACACATGGACTAGCAAGCACGGCCAAGGCCACATATCTCTGTGACAGCTCACGGGGTTGAGCTGGGTGGATGTCTCTGGGGGTAATGGTGGCTCTCAGCTCGGCGCACGCTCTTCAAAAGGAGGGAGTTGCAGGCTCTTTCCCCCAAGGCCCTCGGGTGGCATCACGTGCCCAGAGACACCAGGCCGTTTTGAAATTAATCTGTCTTGGAGACCATTTCCCCACACGGGTCAGGACTGTGGCCCGCTTCTCCGCAATGAGACTGAGCGCTGGCTGGTGACAAGAACCTTGTGCCAGGCAAGGTGGTGTGCGATAAACGGGCGAAATCTGCTGGCCGCCCTTAAGATCGGTAGCTGGATTTTTTATACTATGTCAAACATAATGTTTTGTTTTTGTAACGGTATAAAGCATTTAGTATATCTGCATGCAATTATTGTATTACGCCCAGATATTTATTTTATTATTACTCTTCGGGGCTATTTTATTTTGTGTTTTTGGTTAAAGTATGTTTAACAGAAAACCCCAATAAAATTTCCCTTATATAAAAAAAAAGATCGTTAGGCTGGAGCACAACCCTTGCCTGGCACATGTCATGAACCTCGTCGTCCAGAAATTTCAAGAGCTAACCCCGGGTCTGGACTGCCTGCTGAAGAAGGCTCGAGGTCTGAGTTTCGCACTTCCGCCGTTCGCACCCTGGGTTCGTCCCGCTTGGCTGGGGTTGCAGCGTCAGCTCGGCCTCCCAGTTAACCATCTCCCCTTTTGACGTGGCAACATGCTGGAAATTCCACCCTCCACATGCTCCAGCGATTGTGGAAGCAGCGCAATGCCATTACGCAGTACGAAGTGACACATGGCCTGACAAAACACGGTTTCGGACCCCCGGGGTTTGAGCCACCGAGATTTGGAGGCAGGTGAAAGAGCTCTGCACCATCCTTGCCAGTTTTGAAGGGAAGCCAACCAAAATGGTCAGTGCGGACGATGCCCTTGTCAGCATGAGCATTGTGGTGATCTTAGTTTTTGGAACGATCGTTGGACACTCTGAAACATCAGGTCCCGCCAGCAACGGAGGAGGAACGGGTACAGATGCGGACCCCGGAGCCCTTTCTCCTCCGTTGAATCCACAAGGCCCGACAGTTTCACAATTTCATCGGTCTTCATTAGGCAGTGGTTCTGGGTTCAGGCTAGTGCAAGGGGGGCGCCTCACTCTCAGGGGGGCATCACCCAAAGCAAGTAAAGGGCTGTGTTGAAGCTGTGCCGGAGGAACGGAGGGGGGGAGGGGGAAGAGGGTTTTCCAAAGACCCGATGTTATTTCCGCCCCGGGCCTTGGAAAAAAGGTTTGGGGCGCGAATTTGAGGCGGGGGGAGGAAGATGGGGAAAGATGACTTTGCAATTTGCCCCCCCCCGGACCCAGAGGTTTGGGGAAAATCAAGGCTCCTTCTCTCACATGAGTGCTTGGATCTCCTTTTTTCCCCAACAGTTTCCTCGCTTTAAAGCCTCAAAATGAACAACATTTTACAGGGGGGCCCCCCCTCCGGGGATCCCCGGGTCCCAAAACAAAACTCAGCATTTTCCCTTTTCCACCCACCCAAATAGAGAGAAAAACAGGAAATGGAACCTTGCGTTTGTTCAACTGGAGACATCTTTTGCGTTTTTGCTTCAAAAGGGTTTTTTCCAAATGCCCAACGGTGGAACAACCCCAAAGCGACGTGACAGCAGTAGAGTCCCAAGTAGCCGTAGGGGCAAAAGCAGCGGGAAGACGAGGTGGCAAAAAACCCCAAAAGGGTTTGACCTCTGGAAAATTTTTATTTCCCCACCTCACCAACGCATGAAAATGAAAGGCACACATAAAAACACCCAGAGACCAGCTTAAAAACATGGGAAACACAAATCTGCGTCTCAACACCGTGTTTTTTGTATGTTGCCGGCCCCAATAACTTCTGGACCCAAAAGGGACGACTGGTCCAAAGCGGGGGCTCGCCAGGGCCATAGAGGTTTAGCCTGCCCAGCAGCCCAGCGTCAAAACTGGCGGCCCTTCACACACTGGGGGAGTCATTACAAAACAAACGCACCCCGGCTTCCCACAGATAATGGGGAAATTGTTTTGACATTCATCAAGATAAAATCGGGCCCGGGATTTTCTGATGATGTTGTGGCCCCAATTGCCGGGGGTTTCACCAATTGTTGCTGGCCCACTTCACATTCCTTTCCAAACAGAAATGGTCCCCCGGGAAAAATTTAAATTTTAAAAAATAAATCATTTCTTCCTGCCCTTTTATTCTAAATTTCCCCCAACTTTTCTTTTTGCTGGGTTTGCTGTGAGGAGACAAAAGACCCCCGGGTTTTCATGAAAAAAACCCATTTCCCTTTTAACCCCACTTCCTTTTAAAATTTTTTCGCTTTGGGTCAAGGGTTTTTGGGGGGTCGTTTTTGCCTAAACCAAAATTTTTTTAATAGTGGCGAGAAGTCATTTTTAAAATTTTTTTTGGTGGTCATGGTGCTTTTAGATACAGCAATAATCGTGGCCCTTTTGGGAAAACAAAAATGTGGGCTTTTAAGGGGCATTTCTCCCCCCAAAAAATTTTTAACATTGGCGAGAAGTCTTTTTTTTAAAAATTTTTTGGGGTCATGCGGGTTTTAAATGCAGCAATAAAAACAGGTCCCACCCAAAAAATGTTGTTTCTAATAGAAAATTTGTTCTTCACAATTGTAAAAAAGGGCTCATGGGTCAGGGTTTTTAAATTTTTTGGGGGGCTTTTTTCTGTGACATGCAGCTATACTACGGGGTCTTTTAAAAAAAAAAATTTTTTGTTTCTAACAGACATTTTTTTCTTCAAAATTTGTCAAAAAGTGGCCAAGGGTGAGGGTTTCGGGCCCGGAAACAGGAATAGATGGACACTTTTAATTTGGAACATATTGCAAAAGTGACTTGTTTTTGCAAGATCTTTAACATAGTTTATCAACCCCCTGATTGAGAAACCCATTTAATAAAATTAAAAAAGAGAAAAAAAGAAAAGGTGGGTTTTCCTCCTTTTTTAAAAAATTGTTTTTTCTAGACTTAAACTACAAAAAAAACCTTGCATTACAAAATAGCGGGTTTTAAAAAAATTCCCTGAAAGTAAAAAGGGAGGTACAGGAAGACAAAAACCAGAATGTAGGTTTTTTTCAAGGACATGGAAAAAAGGAGCACGGACAGAGAACAAAGAACAAGACAATTTCCCCCCAGCAGTTGAAATAAAAAAAGAGAAAAAGAAAAGCCCAAAAAAAAGGGGACCTGGGTGGGGAAAAGGGGCATTAACCACCCCGTAAATTTTCCCAAAAGGGAAACTCAATTGGGGCCCCCAAAACCCTAAGTGGGCAAGCGCTACCCTGGGCTTGACTGTGTACTGAGGAAAGGGTGGGGTTTTCACACTTTCCCCCTTCCACACTCGCCTTTAGCACGAAAGTTTTTTTTGCTGCTCATCAGGGCAAAGTTTTAAACCCGTGTGTTAATAGAAAACGGCCCCCCAGCCTGGACTCTTTTAAAACCCCACCCCTGTAACCCCCCGGCCCCGGGCAAAGGGTGTGGGGAAAAAGGAAAATTTTAGTCATTGTCCCCCGTTCAAAATAAAAAGGTGGTTGAAAGACTCCTTTTTTTTCCCGGGACTTTTTAAACTGGGTTTATGCAGGGGGTTTTGGGGGTCATGGGGGGTGGACCAGGGCAGATATAGTCTATGTCCAGTGAAACAAAAAGGGGGGTTTAAAGACCCCCCTTTTTCCGGCACTTTTTTAAACTGGGGTTCCCTGCAGGTTTGGGGCTCATGCTGTGGCCCAGGGCAAGGGATAGTCAATTCCAAATGAAACTAAAATTTGGGGGGATGAAAGACCCTTTCCCTTTTTTTTCCCCCACTTTTATCGGGGGCTTTCAGGTTTTTGGGCCCGCTGTGGACCAGACAATATAGACCTATGCCCGTGAAACTAAAATGGGGGTTTAAAGACCCTTTTTTCCAGCACTTTTTAAAACCCGGGCAAAGGGAGGGTTTTGGGGGTCAGCTGGGAACCCGGGCAGATATAATCCCATGCCCCTTTAAACAAAAAAAGGTGGTTTGGGAAATACCCCTTTTTTTCCCGCACTTTTTTTAATCCCGGGGGTCCCTGCAGGTTGGGGGTCATGCTTGGACCAGGACAGAAAATAGTCCTAAGGGCCCCGTGAAACTAAAATGGGTGGGTAAAGCTCCCTTTTTGGGGGCACTTTTAAAATCTGGGGCTGCCCGGTTTGGGGGTCAACTGCGTTCCAGGAAAAGGGGGTATTTAATGTCCAGTTCAAGTAACATGATGGACAAATCATAACGGGGCCTTTTTGGCACTTTTTTTTAAATTTTTGGGTGAAGCCGGTTTAAGGGGCCCTGCGTTTTACAAGACCCGGGAAAAAATGAAGGGTCTGGACTTTTTTTCTGTACTTTTTTAACCTAAGTGGTTGGGCCCAAGATGTAGCACGTATCCCCTTTGACTGTTTTTGGAGTTAATTTCAGCTTCTCCCCCGCCCTGTTTTGGGTGTAAAAATGAAGGTGTTAATTTCCCCTCCCCCTAGACAATTTAAAGGGCAAAAAGGGGGATAATCAATTTTTCGACTATCGAAAATCTTTTAGATAATTGGGCCCATACGACCCATCGACCCGAAGACATAAATCAACATAATCCTCATCACTGGTTTTTCATAGTAACCCGTTAATTTTTCATACGGGCTTTAAGTTGGTGACAAATTTTTTGCCCGAGTAAAGCAAAAGGGAAAGCCACTGCTTGTTTAAAATGGCTATGATCTTTTCATTGCTCAGTGGGGGGACTCACGAATGAGCCCACAGCTGACTAAGCATTGGGAAAATTGTTGTTTTCCTGCCCCTGAGGATGTAGAGAAGACGGTGGCCCTGTCTAGGCACTTCGACCCAGGAGGATGAGTTGTACAGGGTGATCAAGACCTACGGCCTTTATCAGGGGGGATATGTGGCAGAGCGACCATAGGTGGTCGCATGGTGCTGCAACTAGGTGGTGTACGGCAGGAGACCTGCAAGAAATATGCCACCGAGGGACTGGTCTCGGTGAGGGAAGCCAAGTGTTATCGGTCAGCAACCTAATGTTGCTGACACTCTACATAGTACGGCTGATGTCCAGACATTATGGGTTGTCTTTCCCGGAACAGCTGCAGATGGGTGGGTGGCTGTTCCCACGTTCCCACATTCCAGGTCCCCAGGTTCCAGCTCAGATATTGGGTAGGTCTCTGGAGACCTATAAGAGGCCTCTTACTACAGGTAATCGGGGGGTGTAGTCAGCTGCAAGTTGGAGAAGCAGTGGAGTTGGTGAGTGGAGGCACTTAACCCCCCCCCCCCACCCACCCAGGCTTGAGGCAAGTAGGTTGCTGCCTTGAGGAAGCCTGAACCAGTGGAGGCTGGTACAAGTGTTGGTGGTGCTGTGCAGTAGGCATAGGCCACGTTAGTGAGGGAAGGATTTAATGTTTAGTTAGTGGCTAGACGGCCAAGGATTTTATTTCTGTTTTGTATTTTGTGTTCTGTATACTGTGCCTCAATAAAGCTGGTTGAGGCCAGTTTCAAACTGAAGCCGGTGTCGGAGTGCCATCCGTTTTACCAAAGACGGCGATTCCATGAGCAAAATACCCCCAGGACGGCCCAGGAGGGCGTCCGGACAATGTGAGTGTCACAGTGGCAAAAATGTTTGGCGCATAACACTTTCATTCATACTGTCCTATGATACATTACTCTATATCTTTTTGGAACTGGTGTGTTAGCGCCAATGTCCCCAAAGCTGGTTTTTCAGCCAAATTACAGACGGTTTTTGGTTTTGAAAGCCGTCTGTAAACTGGCTGTCAAGCTTTACAATAGACCTTAATGGAAAATTCGCACAGCAGTCCCAACTACACGTATTTTCCAACGGATGGTTTCTTAGACGGCTGGTGGTCCAAAAAACATAGAACATGTTCATTCTTCCAACCGATTTTTGGGTGGAATATGAACAAGTCAATGTGAAAGGGGAGGGCTTTTCTCTGCAAACAGTGGAGAAAAGTCACCCCACTGCGGCCTTGTGCACGGCCACAAAAACAGAGCAAATACCGGTCGGATAATCCAACCAGTATTTGCTCTCTGCCATGGGGACGAGACCTAATAGCTTTAAAAATAAGAAGCTGCAGTATAAGCAGAAAAGGAATTAAGAAATAAACTGAAAACTTGTGTGGTGTAATACGATGGACATTAGCTCTTGCTGTTATCTGTTGGCTGTTAGGGGGTAATTTATGTCCTACGTAGACAGACCAGTTCACACATCAGGGGACATGCAGCCAACATTTACAGTATCTCACAGAAGTTAGTACACCCCTCACATTTTTTAAATATTGTATGATATCTTTTCATGGGACTACACTGAAGATCTGACACAATGTAAAGTAGTCAATATACAGCCCTTAAGATAACTCAACACGCAGCCATCAATGTCTAAACTGCTGACAACAAAAGTGAGTACACCCCTAAGTGACAATGGACAAATTGTGCCTAAAGTGCCAATATTTTGTGTGGCCGCCATTATTTCCCAGCACTGCCCTAACACTCTTGGTCATGGAGGTCACTAGAGCTTTACAGGTTGCAGCCACTGGAATCCTCTTCCATCCTCCATGACGACATCACGGAGCTGGTGGATGGTAGAGACCTTGTGCTCCTCCACCTTCCATTTGGGGAGGCCCCACAGATGCTCCATAGAGTTTAGGTCTGGAGACGCTTGGCCAGTCAAGCACCTTTACCCTCATTCTCTTTAGCAAGGCAGTGGTTGTCTTGGAGGTGTTTGGGGTGATTATCATGTGGGGTACTGCCCTGTGGCCCAGAAGGGAGGGGATCATGCTCTGCTTCAGGATGTCACAGTATATGTTGGCATTCATGGGTCCCTTAATAAACGGTAGCTCTCTACAGCTGGCAGCACTCATGCAGCCCCAAATCATGACATTCCCACCACCATGCTTGGCTGTTGGCAGACACACTTGTCTTTGTGCTCCTCACCTGGTTGCCGCCACATACGCTTGACATCTGAACCAAATAAGTTTCTCTTGGTCTCATCAGAGCACAGGACATGGTTCCAGTAATCCATGTCCTTATTCTGCTTGTCTACAGAAAACTGTGGGCTTTCTTGTGCATCATCTTTAGAAGAGGCTTTCTTCTTGGCTGACAGTCATGCAGACCAATGTGATGCAGGTATAGTCAGATGGACTGACCCCCCTCCTCTGTAACCTCTGCAGCACTGCTGGCAGAACTCCTACATTTATTTTGAAACAAACAATCTCTGGCTATGACACTGAGCACAAGCACCCAACTTCTTTGGTCGAATATGGCGAGTCCTGTTCTGAGTGGAACCTGTTGTGTTAAACCGCTGTATGTCTTGCCCCGTGCTGCAGCTCAGTGTCAGGGTGTTGGCCCCCGCGCTGCAGCTCAGTGTCAGGGTGTTGGCATCTTCTTATAGTCTTGGCCATCTTTATGTAAAGCAACAATTCTTCCTTAGACAGTTCTTTGCCATGAGGCGCCGAGTTGGACTTCCAGTGTCAGAGTGATAACAGCAAATTTAACACACCTGCTCTCCATTCACAATTGAGACCTTGTAACACTAACAAATTACATGACACCAGGGAGAGAAAAAGGCGAATTGGGCAAAATTTGTCCATTCTCACTTAGGGATGTACTCACTTTTGTCCCCAGCGGTTTAGACATTGATGGCTGTGATGAGTTATTTTGAGGGCCCCAAATTTCCCCTGTGATACAAGCCGGGCACTGACTACTTTACATTGTATCAAAGTGTCAAATCTTCAGTCTTGTCCCATAAAAAGATATAATACAATATTTACAAAAATGTGAGGGGTGTACTTACTTTTGTGATATACTGTATTGTAAAGTTTGAAATATTTGCCTCAGTTTATATTCCTATCCCTTTCTCTCCTTTATGAAATGTCACATTATAACCATAACCCACAAATCTTTAAGGGAGTGGTCCTCTCTGTGCACCTACTGGCAGATCTGTCCTGCTGTAGGTAATAGTATATGGTGCACCATGCATTTGTAAAAGACCTATACCTCCAACAAATGGGAACATCAATGGGTTCAAGGTGTGCACCACAGTATGCAAATCTTTTTATGACAGATCTGAATGTATACCTATCAACATACACCATGAAACCTATGACTTACCTTCATAACATTGATAATAGTTATTCATCTGAACTGCAGTTGAGAGGCCATACTTAACCCCTTCCTGCCATAGCCTATTTTTTCATGTGTTTGTTTGTTTGTCTTCCATTAACCATAAATGTTTAGTTTACATCTTTCTGTCTATCCATGTATCTATCTCTCTCTCATATCTATCTATCTTTCTATCTATCTATCTATCTATCTATCTATCTATCTATCTATCTATCTCTCTCATATCTATATATCTATGTATTTTTGATCTATCTATCTATCCATCCATCTATTGCATATTTATTTATCAATCTATTATATATCTATCTATTTTATCTATCTCATATTGATCTATCTAGTATAGAAATGCCTGGAGTCAGACTTATCTATATTGAAATGGAGCTTAGTGGCACTGGACAGGAGAACTTCAGGAGCACATCAGGTTCTTTATCTCAAACATTTTCATTGGCAAAAATTGGAAAATGTGTTTCATGCAGAGTAGCACTTCATCAATTCTACATGTCAGTCTATCTGGCACCTTCTCTCTATCCATCCAGCTATTTTATATCTACAGTATTTATTCATCCTCTACTTTAGTTAAGCACAATGGTGAATTGTAAACTACTTTGTGTATTTTATTAGAAAGAGAAACATCTAGTGGTCATCCCTTACTGTCTCCTAAACATGCTGGCGACTGTATTTGCAGTCTGACTAGTATTTGGCATTGGGGTGTTTGTTGTATGTGTTGCTTTTTATTCTAAGTGAATTAAATAATTAAAGAGTCTGCAGTCATCTCCCATATTTTCTCTGGTGGAGGCTTCAGGCAGCAGGTTTTATGGTTGGGCAGGGGGTTTGGAGCTTTGTGTTAAAAAATAGAACTCCATTGTGTTTAAAATATATATCATGTATTAAAATATATTAAATGCTCCCATCTCTAGATTATGCCATAAAGTTCTGCTAGCTGCGGGTCATGCCTCTTTGATCTGAACCTATCTTGGGAATGCACCCCCAGAAGTATAATGGAGAACCGGTCCCACTTGTGCATGACTCTCCATTCAGTTTTATGGGAGTTCCCAGTACAGGTTAGCGCTGTGTTCTTTATTCTGCTCTATATGAGTTCCCAGTACAGTAGGGCGCTGTCTTCTCCATTCGGTTCTATGGGAGTTCTCGGTATAGTGGAGCGGTGTGTTCTTCATTGTGTTCTATGGGAGTTCCCAGTACAGGGGAGCGCTGTGCTCTCCATTCTGTTCTATGGGAGTTCCCAGTACAGGTGAGCGCTGAGTTCTTATTCTGTTCTAGGGAGTTCCCAGTACAGGGGAGCGCTGTGTTCTTATTCTGTTCTAGGGAGTTCCCAGTACAGGGGAGCGCTGTGTTCTCCATTGTGTTCTATGGGACTTCTCAGTATAGGGGAGCATTGTGTTCTACATTGTGTTCTATGGGAATGCCCGGTACATGGGATTGCTGTGTTCTCCATTCTGTTCTATGGAAGCTCCCAGTACAGGGGAGCGCTGTGTTCTCCATCCTGTTCTATGGGAGTTCCCAGTACAGGGGAGAGCTGTGTTCTCCATTCTGTTCTATGGGAGTTCCCAGTACAGGGGAGCGCTGTGCTCTCCATTCTGTTCTATGGGAGTTCCCAGTACAGATGAGCGCTGTGTTCTCCATCCTGTTCTATGGGAGTTCCCAGTACAGGGGCGCACTGTGTTCTCCATTCTTCTCTATGGGAGTTCCCAGTAGAGGGGAGCACTGCGTTCTCCATTCTCCTCCATAGGAGTTCCCAGTACAGAGGAGCGCTGTGTTCTCCATTCTGTTCTATGGGAGTTCCCAATAGGGAGGAGCGCTGTGTTCTCCATTCTGTTCTATGGGAGTTCCCAGTACAGGGGAGCACTGTGTTCTCAATTCTCCTCTATAGGAGCTCCCAGTACAGGGGAGTGCTGTGTACTCCATTCTTCTCTATGGGAGTTCCCAGTACAGGGGAGTGCTGTGTTCTCTCCATTCTGTTCTATGGGAGTTCCCAGTACAAGGGAGCGGAATGTTCAGCTGTGCTCAATACTCCTATAGAACAGAATTTAATTGGCTATTTCTGGGGAAGTTTCAGGTCCTAGAGGCGAGTCCCTCATTTATCAGACTCAATTTAATTAAAGATTTGTATTATAGTCAAAATTTGATTGAGTTGGACTTCCGGGGGCGGGACCTACAAAGTAGCTGCATTTTAGAAGAGCTCCGGTGGATCCTGATAAAAAGCCTGAAAAACACCGCATCTACGGGCATACAAAGAGGTCAGAGTTACCTTCTGACCGGAGAGATCACACCGGAGAAGCTCATCATCTGGATCCCCGGACGTCCAGAGGCCTGACACGGCACTCGCTGTCCTTGCCGAATGCTGAAGGCGGACACCAATCCCTCAACAACCCAGCAGACCGTGAAATCCAGCGCTTCAGCCTGCAGCTGAGGTGAAATCACCCGTGACCTCCGGCGTCCCGCAGCTCACAGCATCCCCCGAGGGGGGAGAGAGGGGACGAGCAGATCAAAGAGCACTCAAGAGGTGCCGGCGCCGCTGCACTGAACAGCAGCCACGGCCATAGAGGAGAACGAGCCCTGCAGAAAGAGACCGCACTAAGTGGAGGCGAGACCGACCCTTGGGGGATAACCCGACTCACAGGGAGCCCGGAAAACCCACCATACTCCCCTCGATAGGCTTAGGCGGGAAGCGCCGCCATTTTGCCCACCCACCGTCTCAGAGGCGCGAAAATCCGCCATCTTGCCTCATAAAAACCCGTGTAAAGGCCACAAGAACACGTTGCCATTAATCACACAGTGCCACAATTACAGCTTAGCCCACACCACCACCTAGTGGCCGCAAGCTAATCGACATCTGCTCATAAAACTACAGCCTGCAAGATCTTCATTTATATTGAAACTACTACTCACAAATAAAGTGACCCTAAGCAGCTATTCTTCACAAGCCTATAAAGTCCAACGCTCACAGCTCATAAAAGTAAAAACACAACAGGAAATTGCTTATTTAACCCAACCCCATACTCTTGGCAATATCATTTCCTAAGTCACACAAAAGCGGCGACCGGACCTAGCAGGAGAACAAAATATCCGCGCCATATGTCTCTGAGCCCACACAGCTACAGCATTATAAGGGATTGCGCACTGACCCTAGGAATTTACTAAAGGAAATCCAGTGGACAGAACGTACCGAATCAACGTCCATGTTACAGCTCCCCCTAGAACCACCTGCACAGAACTGTACTACTGATAGTCACAACCTCTCTTTATCACCAATAATCTGGAATACAGGACATAAGGAGACTGTAGTCAGACATAATCAAGATATCTGATCACACTCGCTTTCCACAAGTCAAAAGCCCCTAATTAGCATTAAGCTAACCAAGAGAGACACCTAGTGGGCATCACTGATAATACCACTTCAATTACAGGAGCCTACCCCCTGCACAACAAAACAGAGTGCACGGTACAACAACCAAAGACATCACTAGTTGATGTACAAATGAAACACTGATAGCAACTACAAATCTCTTCTGGCAAACACATCGCTATCCCTCTCCAACTGCCAAATTGACATTCCATAAGATGGACAAATATCTAAGCTCACAGTCACAAGCTATGCCGCAAAGACAACCCAAAACCCTACAAACCCCCTCCTCATCTAAATCTACCGAAAATAAGAACAAGAAATTACAAGAGAAAAATCAGGCCAAAACAATGGGCTCTAATGCCTCACCAGATAAAGACTCCCAACCTCTTCTCTCAGATGGTGACATTACTCCACC
Organism: Phyllomedusa bahiana; assembly: GCA_025379985.1. Taxonomy (NCBI): domain Eukaryota; kingdom Metazoa; phylum Chordata; class Amphibia; order Anura; family Hylidae; genus Phyllomedusa; species Phyllomedusa bahiana. The sequence continues at coordinate 41,625 of JAODAL010005953.1, read as the reverse complement.
AAACCTCTCCCCAGCGGCAAGCCCAGCAGTATCACATGCCTCAACGACCGACAACGCCACCTCAATAGCGCAAGAAGTGATAAGACTGATGACACCATACTTTGACCGCCGCATCGATATTATACAAACGTCAATAAATACAGCACTCGCTCAAATTACAGAAAACGCCCAGAAGATCGGGGAACTCGAGACACGAATGACATCATGTGAAGACATGACCCAAACACAAGAGAGAGACATCACACAATGCCAGAATGCACAAATTATTCTTCGCGATAAGCTGGAGGATCTCGAAAATAGAGAGAGAAGAAATAATCTCCGGTTTGTAGGGATCCCGGAAACCGTCACAAACGACCAGCTTCAAATGTATCTGGTGAAAGATCTGGCGACCGCTTTACATCTAGAACTACCACCAGACCCATTACTAATCGAAAGAGTCCATAGAATCGGCCCCCCCAAGGCAGGAGAGGGATAGCAGGCCAAGACAGGTTATTGCAAGATATGCAAACTGGACTATTAAAGAACAGGTCCTAAAGGCATACCGTAACAACCGAACACTCCAGGTGGGCACCGCCAAAGTGCTCATCTTTCAGGACTTCTCTTCCACTGTCTCCGCCAAACGCAAGGCATTCACACCTTTATGCCGCGAATTATACGAAAAAAATATCCGGTTTCAATTACAATACCCGGCTCGATTGAGAGTAACAGTGGATGGAAGATCACGCACCTACGAGGATCCGGAAGAAGCAAGACGCCATCTTCTCCCACAGAACCGGGACTAGTGATGCTATTACTGTCAGCGCGTTCTATGTCAACACGTGCCAGAGAGATGATTTGCTCTAAAAAATTGCATAGAAATTCAAATGTTCTTTGCCATTCATTGGCACTATGTTAACCTATGCACAGAAATACGGTTAAATTGTTTGTTGTTGTTAACCCTTGTCTTTCTTCCCCAGTGTACACTCCCCCCGTCTGTGGTTCAGATGTCTGCCGCTCCAGGGTTCATCCACCAGGAGGCTCTCCCTGCTCGCTGGGACAGTGGACCCTCCATACCACGATCCACACCGAGTGAGTTCACCAGGACCCCAAGCGGCATAGGATGAGTACCTCACCAATTTACACCCAAACACACCCCACACAACCCCTTAATCTCAAATTTGTCAGCTGGAACGTTGCAGGACTTAATACCCCGGGTTTTAACGGAAAAGGCCCTCAATCACTTAAAAAATTAAACCCTAGCGTTAATTCTTACAAGAAACCACTGGAAAACAGGGGATGATGGTTTCCTCAAAGCCCGTGGATAGGAGAGCAATACTCGGTACATACACCCCCTAAAAACAAGAGGAGTGGCAATTCTATTTCACTCCACCCTTTTCCCCCAATAATTACATGAAACACACAAGGGACCCAGGGGTAGGTATCTATTATTGGACGTGACCATTGACACAATTAGATACTCCCTGATAAACGTATACGCTCAGAACCTCCCAAATGCGAACTTCTATGCAGAATTATATAACTTCCTAATGGGTAAACAATTGCACAACATGATAATAGGAGGAGATTTCAACATAACTCTACAACCTGATCTAGATCGGCTCATCGGGAACAACACAAGACACACGCTCACTACACAACTTACTGACTATCTTGGACCATCTTGGCCTCTGCGACCGTGGGGGTATGATCAACCCTCGGCAAAAGAATACACCTTTCATTCCAATGTACATGATAGTCATTCACGAATTGACTTCTTTCTTATATCCTCAAATCTGTTCCCGCGGGTCGCTGGGACAAAGGTGGGCACCATTGTGATAGCAGATCACGCCTATCTCTAGCGCAGGCGACAAAACAACCACATACACGCAAATGGCGCTTCCCGTCTTATCTCTAACAATCAGAAGACATTAAACAATATCTGACTGTGAACTGGACAAATTTAGAAGATGACAATATGGAACATATCTCTGACCTCCCCCTCTTTTGGCACACATCCAAAGCAGTCCTCAGAGGACATATTATTGCAGATCTTAAATTTAAAGGGAGAAAAAGAGTCACGAAAAAAATACGATCAACTGAACGCAGCCCTTAAAATCAGCATACCGAGCATTCGTGATCACACCCTCAACAAACACTAAAGAACGGTACCTAGAAACCAAAAGTTTAATGGAGACATACCTACAGGGACAGGCGAAATGGGGAATAGAGGCAATAAAAAACAAATATTTCAGATGGGGTAATAAAGTAGGTTCTTTACTGGCACTCGCTCAAAAAACAAAAGCCACCAAGCGACACATACATGTCCTCAAAGACCCGAACACTCAGACAAGAACACACGTCCCATCCTCCATTCAGTCTATTTTTTCAAAATATTTTACAGACTTCTACAAGGCAACACCATACGACTCAACCAACACATGAAGATTTCTTAATAGTCTCCCTCTACCCAAACTGCCATCACACCTTAGGGAGAGCCTGGAGATGGACCTAACTATCACAGAAGTAGCTACAAAATATCAAAAACTTACTAAAAAACAAAACCCCAGGCCCCGATGGATTATCCTCGGATACTATAAATTATTGACCCCGACATAGTGCCCCATCTCACAAACTACCTGAACGATATATATAAAGGACAGATCAAAATCATCAGAATTTTTAATGTCAGAAAACAATCTGATGCAGAAGCCAGGCAGGGACCCCGAGCAGGTGCAATCCTACCGACCGAATTACACTTTTAAATCAAGATTACAAAATTTAACGAAAAAATTTGGAGATCGCCTACAAGATATATTGGGCCCGCTGATATCTCCCTCCCAAATGGGTTTCCTGAAAAACCGACACTCTACGGTAGGAATAAGAATGGCCATCGCAGCCACAATAAGAACCAGGGACCACAGAGACCCAAAAACAATGCTTTAAGTCTAGACGCCGAAAAGGCATTCGACTCCGGTGTCGTGGGAATTTCTATCAACTACCCTGCGAGAAAGGGGCTTCGGAAACCAATTTTTAATGTTTCTGAGTCAATGCCAATCAAATCGCCACACACTACTAAGCATAAACAATCTACCGCCCTCTGAAATCCCCATCTTTAGAGGCACAAGACAGGGATGCCCACTATCCCCTCTATTGTTTAATTTATCCATTGATCCCCTCATCCCACATTTTTGAAACTAACCCCTTCCTTTGAAGGGATTAAAGGTAGGGACAAAACAAATCAAAGTCTCGGCATTTGCTGACGACATCTTATTATATATATCAAACCCCGGAACAGACAATACAAAAATTATTGGAAGATTTGGGGGATCTTGGATCCTTGTCTGGCCCTTTTAAAAACAATGAAGAAAAATCGGAAGCATTGTTCTAAGAGGCCCAACTAATCCCAAATTTGGGCCCCGCACTACCCATTTACCTGGCGAACTGAAACCATTTCTTACCTAGGGGCACAAATTCCAGACACCACAACATGTTATACCCAAAAATAACTTTCTTCCACTGCTGGCGGAAACAGATTAAAACACTATCAACATGGAGAAAAATTAAATCTCTCCCCACTGGGCAGGGCGAACGTGCTAAAAAAAAGATCATATTCCCTAAATTTCTTTACCCCATAAAAGTCCCTACCTAATACCTCAGACCTAAAGAAATAAAATCAATCAACAAGCTATTTACCTCCTTCATATGGAACGTTCGGAAGCCAAAGGTGAGCCTGATGGTGTAAACCCAACACCGAAAAAATGGGGGAATAAACTTCCACAAATACATAAATATAACCTAGCATCACAACTTCGATTGGAGATTGGCTAGTGGGTATCCGAAACTTCACAGATCCTGAACTTGACCAACAATTCATGACAGGGACATCGCTAACTAGTCTTTTACACCTTCCCTATGGTTCTCCCCCAAGACGTAACTCAAAACCCACTGATAATGGCAGCCTGGCGCAATGGAACAAAAAAGCGACAAATATTTAAACTTAACACGCAATACTCATTACTCTTCCATTATTACACAACCCAAATTTCCATGGAGGAAACCCTCAAAGGATCCAAGCATGGCAGACCCGGGCATACGAACGTAGCGGACTTTATAGATAGAAGCACAAGGAAAATATACTATTCAATGAAGCCACAAAGTAGATTCCCCATCCTAGGCCCCCATCCCTTTTAATACCTTCAGGCATGCAGCTATGTACGAGAGGTAATGGGAAAATAGGGGACAGGGAATGGGATGGGCCCATTTTTACGAATCACAGAGACACACAAAAGCCGGGGGATAATTACTACATACTACAACTGGATTTGAACCACACTGGACTACTCCAAATCACAGGGGGGGATGACATATTGGGTTATCAAGCTACAGTCCCTAACACACCAGACCTTGTTAGCTTCTCTCTCCCAGGCGGCGAAGCTACTGCCCTCCATGATGTACTGGGAAATGTCATTCAAAATCACACATAGATCATATATCTCCCCCACCGTGGTACTTGATGGGACACTCTGAAAAACCCTGCTTGCCTAAAGTTTCAACTCCCCACATGCAGACTTACTGCACTGCTTGTGGACTGCCAAAAAATCCAAGCCTTTGGTCAGAGGGACGTTCATTTACCCTCAGAAACTCTACCACAGTGCCCAGAAAACTGAATTATGGGCTCTCTTTGGTATCCTCCCTAAGGAATACTCTTCCCTCCGCAATTCATCAAAAACTCTTATTTTTTAAAAAGGAGGGAGCGGCACGAAAAACAATCCTTCAGTGCTGGATTCATCCCAGCCGCCTACTATGAAAATATTTCCTAGAAAAATTATCTCAAATTTTCGAATGGACTGGGTAGAAACAACGACACAAAGGAGCAGAAGACCACAACAATTTTTTCAATTGTGGACAAATTTATTAAAATCCTTCCTGCACACATTCAGAACAAAAATTAAAAAATTGCTTCAAACTTACAACTTGGTATTAACAAACGACCACTAAATTTTAAATTTCGAAATTGGGGTGGAGTACCACAGGGGTGACTCTCTTGGATCGCGGCGGATGTCTGACCCACAGGCGGAGTGTCTTTCCTTCCCCCCCTCCCCCCCCGTATGCCTCTTCCCCCCTCCCCCCCCATTCCCTTCCCCTCCCACCCCCTCCCACCCTTGTTATGTGTTTATAGTTACTGGCATGCTTTTGTAGCCTTTACATGTACTACAGTATAATATGTAGTAAAGAAATTAAATCTACAGGATACAACTCTCATAGAGGAAAGGAAACCAATAGAGTTAATGGGACTCACATGACAGCAGAACGCGTAAGACACAATCATTTTCTTTCTTTGGGTTATCAGCTTTCATGTGGCTATTATAACTCTGTCACCCAATTAAACAGGCAAAATAACTTAATGGGATGGAAGTGGACCCCCAGGGGCAGGAGACAACATCCAGCATGGGCTAAAGATAAGCACATTTTGGAGAGAGCTAAGAGATCAGAACACCCGAAACACGCTTGATCTCCTTCTCTAGCTGATATACCTTAAAGCAACAGCTAAACTCATGAGACTTAGCGTCAACGATTACTGACTTGACTACACAGGTCCCAATTTAATAGCAGTTTAAAAACTGCCACGCGGAGACTTAAAATAATTTTTTTGCCTAAAACAAAATAAGGAGATAAACCCGGAGGTTACATCAGACTAAATTTACTCCTACTCTGGGGAAAACACGTAGATTTCTCAGACAAAAGTTTTGATCAAAATCTGTGTACTAATTTTTTTTTTTTTACTCAAATGTGGATATTTTATCATGGCTTGCATGCCATAAATGTGGTTATATGTTATTGTTAAAATATTGAATAAAAACACAATAAAAAAAAAAAATTGATTGAGTTAAGCCATATTAGAGATGAGTCCAATGGTCTCTCAGCTTACAATGGACAATGATCTTTTCTATGACATTGTAACATGAAATCCTATTCAGAATACAGGCTTTAGACAATGGGACACGTTTATTACAGTATTATGTCAAAAAAGGTGTAATGGCTTTACCACATTTATTATGTACCTCATCCGACAAAAGGGGATGTAGTCTTGGTAAATCGGTGTTGCTTAGTGAAAGGCAGCGTGGCTTAGTGTGCGTACCATGTGCAAACAAATTACCCAAAATTTTTATGCAGTTTAAGTGGCATAAAGTAAGCCAACTAAAAGGAGGTGTAAAGTTAAATTAGACAGTGTAAGCTTGCACCAGGTTTATTCACAAGATGATAAACATGACGTATTTTAAGGCTGTCTAGTCTAAGTTTACACTGTTTAATTGTTAGACAGTAGTGATAAATCTGCCCGAATGACTACCTGCAGCACATGTGAGTGGTTGTAAGATCCAGCCTATCAGCATAGTTAAACATCTGCATAAAGTACGCTACCAGATGCAGATGGCCAAAGGGGTTAACCAGCAGTATTTTTTTAAAAATATTATTTAAAAGGGGCAGAGTATAAGAGGCATGTATAGGAGCTATATGGTGGGCCCCCATAATTAACTCCACTGGTGACCCCAAGAGTCAACTCCATTGTTGGACCCCAGAATCATCTCTACTAGAGGACCCCAAGAATCAACTTTACTGGTGTAACCCAAGAACCAACTCCACTGCTGGCCCCAAGAATCAACTTCACTGCTGGGCCACAAGACTCAACTCTACTGGTGGACCTCAGAATTACCTCCATTGGTGGTCCCCAAGAATCAACTCCACTGGTGAACCCAAGAATCAACTCAACTGGTGGACCGCATAATCCTCTCCACTGCTGGCCGCAAGAATCAACTCCACTGATGGGCTACAAGAATCATCTCCACTGGTGGGCCCCAAGAATAAGCTCCACTGGTGGCCCCAAGAATCTGCTCCACTGGTGGCCCCAAGAATAAGCCCAACTGGTGGGCCCCAAGAATCAGCTCCACTGGTGGCCCCAAGAATCAGCTCAACTGGTGGACCCCAAAATCAACTCCACTGGTTGGTCCCAAGAATCAACTTCACTGGTGGGCCCCATGAATCAACTCCACTGGTGGGCCCCATGAATCAGCTCAACTGGTGGACCCCAAAATCAACTCCACTGGTTAGTCCCAAGAATCAACTCCACTGGTGGGACCCAAGAATCATCTTCACTGGTGGGCCCCAAGAATCAACTCCACTGGTGGGCCCCAAGAATCATCTTCACTGGTGGCCCCAAGAATAACCTCCACTGGTGGACATTGCTGAACAGGGTCGGCCTGGGGTGCCTAAAGCCACCAGGTGGAGTTGATTCTTTTGGCCCATCAGTTGTACTGTTTCTGGGCCCATCAGTGGAGTTTATTTTAGGGGCCACCCCACATCTACTCGACATGCTTCTTATACTCTCCCTCTTGCCTCTTTCTCTGCTTTTCTTCCTCTCCTGAGGATGCATATGCAGTTAAAAAACATCTCCAGGTCTACCATGCTCAGGGGCCACCAGGGGTTTCCCCTATTCCCCTGTGGGCTTTTCGGAGGCTGCCCCAGAATGAAATTTCAGTAGTGGGCACGAGTCACTCCAGACCGACATTTGGGCCGCCCCTTTTAAATGGAAAAAATATATATAAATAAATATAAATGGAAAAAAATATGTAATATAATTTAATACAGACTCTGACACATACCGAAAATTTAAAAAAAAAGCTGTTTGCTATACATACAATCTATGCTGTAGAAAACAACAAACCTTTTTTTATTATATATACAATGATCACATGACAGGACGGAGTGATCTTCAGAGATTAAGTGGCTGTTCATAGGGTCCCTCATTCTCTTGGTAAGTGTTGAGTATTACTTCATAAATTGCTTCCTCGGCGATCTTCTGGTTGGTATGTACATTCTTCATGTGGTTCTCACCTTTAATTATATCCAGGATGCAGCGGTGCAGGAATATGTACTGGACCTAGAACGTGGAGGGCACATATTTAATTACTGACCATTTGACCAAAACTTAAAAAGGTTTTCTGTTTTTTTTTTTTAAAAGTATTTGTGTAAATGGAGCTTTCTACAATGTACAAAATTTGTCCTAGTGTAGACAATGCTCTGTGAGCTAGACAGCTGGACTCCAGACCAATACATTGTATATAGCTAGTCCTGCCCTCAGCTGAGAAATATATACAACTGCATCTAGTCAAGATAATACTCTATGAGCTAAATACCATAGACTCTAGACTTATACATTGTACATAGCTAGTCCTGCTCTCAGCTGAGAGATGGATACAGTTGTATTTTGTCTAGACAATACTCTGTGAGCTAAACAGCCAGACTGAAACACATAGTTACTAACTTCAGTGGAAATGCCTCAAGGAAATGAGGCTTAGTAGTATGTGTCGCCTCCACGTGCCTGTATGACCTCCTTACAATGCTTGGGCATGCTCCTGATGAGGCAGTGGATGTTCTCCTGAGGGATCTCCTCCCAGACCTGGATTAAAGCATCAGCCACCTCCTGGACAGTCTGTGGTGTAACGTGGCATGGATGGATGGAACGAGACATGATGTCTCAGATATGCTCAATTGGATTCAGGTCTGGAGAACGGGCAGGTCAGTCCATAGCATCAATGCCATCATCATGCAGGAACTGCTGACACTCCAGCCGCATGAGGTTGAACATTGTCCTGCATCAGAAGGAGCCCAGGGCCCAATGCACCTGCATATGGCCTCACAATGGGTCTGAGGATCTCACCCCGGTACCTAATGGCAGTCAGGGGAGCTCTGGCAGCACATGGAGGGCTGTGTGGCTCTCCAAAGAAATGTCTCCCTACACCGTTACTGACCCACTGCCAAACTGCTCATGCTGGAGGATATTGCAGGCAGCAGAACAGTCTCCACCGCGTAGCCAGACTCTGTCACGTCTGTCATATGCTCAATGTGAACCTGCTCTTATATGTTAAGAATGTAATGTAAAAATGTAAAATGTAAATAAAAGAATACTAAAGAATAAAAAAGGAATAGTGAATAATCACTGGTTGAAGTGTTTGTGAATTGATGGATAATAGTTAGGACTCATAAGTCACTGTGTCAACTGTGCAGTCATCATTTTCATGACAACTCCCCAGCTCTGAACTGCTGTCCTCTGCTCCCATTACTGATAGTAAGTCCGGCCAGCAGGACTCAAAGATAGGCAAACCATTCACCCTCCCCTATAATTACTGTAATGTAATTACTTATATTCACTTTCAAACTAAACGCTGGAAAGAGTGAATGCCAGATTGTTCTCTGCTCAGGTCACATCCACTACAGGGGAGTGTTCCTGAACTGAGCCTGGCTTTATACTCAGTGAGTGATGACAAAACGTTCATTGAGGCGATGTGATCAACGAACGTCAGTTGGTTTTCAGGAGGTAGGTTTGAAAGGAGTACAGGGCTCTTTGTCTGGTTTTGCACAACAGGAAGGGCAGATAATTGCAATTCATACTTATTAAAAAAGTCTAATATAGTACAGTTGTGAGCCCTACATCAAATAACCCCTTTAAATTGCTAATGTATTGGGCGATATGAATTGAGATAGGTAACATGTCATACTCAGAACCTCTCAGTAGTGCAGCCTCAGGCTTTGGGCCTACAATATAAAGTGATCAGATCTCAGCATAGAACCTTGCAAATAGTATAAATAACACTAAATCTCACCTCTGTTTGCAGCATTAAGGGCCGGTGTGAATGCATTTTATGGACCGTTCTATAAACATCCACAATCTTATTATTTTCCAGCTGATTAATAATAGTATCAAGAGCAATGAAGATTCCAGATCTCCCAGAGCCGGTCCTAGAAAACAAGTTATATATCATATTACATAAGGCAAATTATATCAGGAATTACTTTCATACATCTTTCCTGTTACTGTTTCCTCTGTCTCTATTAGTAATTTATGCATTTGACCTCTTCTTCCTATTGTAGCCGGGCTTAGGAAGTAGCTAAATTACAGTCACCCCAGCTTCATAGAAATATATTGCATCTGCTGGCGTGCTAGTAAAATCAATGACTATTTGAGGTATATTACAGCCTTCATTTTGTAAATTGTCTCCATTTTGTATCTCAAATTATGATTATACAAGCTTGCATTTCTCTGGTGCAAAGTCTGATTTATTTTGTGAGCCTGCACACTCCTGTTGACTTAATGTATGTTTTTGGATGATCTCCTTTTGTATTTTAAGCTGTGACTACACAAGCCCTCATTCCTCAGATGCAAAGTCTGATTTATTTCACAAGTTTACACACTTAAAGGGGTTGTCTCACTACAGGGATTGCTGCTTTTTATGCTAAAGATCTTTCAAAAACAAGTCACTTTGCAATATGTGTCCATTAACAGTGTCCTACCTATTCTGAGATATCCCCTCTTGTATGGGCTGCATCAGCTCCTCAGGTCGCTATAGCTACAGACCTGGCTTCTACTGCAGTCTAGTGGAAGCCAGTAAACATACCTCTTAATTCAAAGTGAAACCAAGAAAACAGGACTGAGGTGAGATGAATCAATGTAGTGAGACAACCCCTTTAACTTCATTTCATGTATGTTTTTGGCTTGTTACCATCTTGTCTGGGAGGTGTTTAAGTTACCATATCTCACACTTTGCACTGGCCACTTAATGGTACAAAATAAGGTAGACAAATAACATGTGTGCATGTCAAGCTTACACAGCACTTAGGTTGTGTTAAGTAATATATAAAGTCACAAATTTTAGACAGATGATGACTAAAGCTACTTGTTATGATGTAACTTTGTAACCAGTGTAACCCTGCAACTAATCTATGTACCTTTGTAACCAAATATTTTGCAAAAGTGTATGCAATAACACACTATTTCTTGTAATCAGTTCATTATATTACTCCTATGTTATCATTTTATCATACTTGATTAATTATTGGACTATGTTTAATAAAATTGCCTTATATCCTAATTGACTGGCCTTCTTTAAACCTGTATTAATAAACAAAACACCTGCCAACTCCTTTCTGTCTGTGGTTTCTCTTTTCAGGTTTAACAATGAATTCAATGTCTTGCCTCATCTATGGAGGCCTGAGACAAGACTGATATTCAACCTCCTGTGAGTTTAGTGGATCAGAGAACGGACAGGTTTTCCTCCGAATTCTCCTACCTGCAATGGACCAGGGTGGGGCGATCAGAAGAATTTTCCTTCCTGTGTTTCTGAACCTCATGCACAAACTGTATTAGGAGGCATCTCTCCTCCAGCTCCTCATTCTCATACCAATCAGTAAAATAGAACTGTCGTAGTCGATAACTATCTTTGCACTTAACCTGGGATAGAAAAACACAACATATATTTTATACACTCAAGTCACATTATTAAGACCACCAGCAAAACATCCAGCATAAATGCTGTGTGAAGCCCGGACAGCAGCTAGACATCCTGGGAGTGAATCAATAAGGTCCTGATAGGTTGTCAAAGGTATTTAGAGTTGACTGCATCCCATAATTGCTGGAGGGTCCATAGAGTCAACACCAACATCCATGGACCCCATAGCTGCTGGAGGGGCCATGGAGCCAACACCACCATCCAGGGGCTCCCACAGCTGCTGCAGGGATCATGGAGCCCACACAACCATCCAGGGGTCCCTTATCTTCTGGAGGGTCCATAGATCCAACACCAACTTCAAGGGGCCCCAATGCTGCTGGAGGGTCCATAGAGCCAACACCACCAGCCAGTGTCCCCACAGCTGCTGGAGGGTTCTTAGAGCCAACACCACCATCCAGGGGTCCCTTAGCTACTGGAGGGTCCATAGAGCCAACACCACCAGCCAGGGGCCCCACAGCTGCTGGAGGGTATATAGAGCCAACACTACCATACAGGGGCCCCACAGCGGCTGGAGGGTCCATAGAGCCAACACCACCATCCCACCATCCAGGGGCTCCACAGCTGCTGGAGAGTCCATAGAGCCAACACCACCATCCAGGGGCTCCACAGGTGCTGGAGGGAACATAGAGTCAACACCACCATCCAGAGACCCACAACTGCTGGAGGGTCCATAGAACCAACACCACCATCCAGGGGCTCCACAGCTGCTGGAGGGTCCATAGAGCCAACACCACCATCCAGGGGGACACAGCTGCTGGAGGGTCCATAGAGCCAAAACCACGATCCAGGGACCCCACAGCTGCTGGAGGGTCCATAGAGCCAACACCACCATCCAGGGGCCTCGTAGCTGCTGGAGGGTCCATAGAGCCAAAAACACCATCTAGGGGCTCCACAGCTGCTGGAAGGTCCATAGAGCCAACACCACCATCCAGGGGCTACACAGCTGCTGGAGGAGCCATAGAGCCAACACCAACATCCAGAGGCCCCACAGCTGCTGGAGGGGCCATAGAGCCAACACCACCATCCAGGGGCCCCAAAGCTGCTGGAGGGGCCATAGAGCCAACACCAAAACCAGGGGTCCACAGCTGCTGGAGGGTCCATAGAGCCAACACCACCATCCAGGGGACCCACAGCTGCTGGAGGGTCCATAGAGCCAACACCACCATCCAGGAGCTCCACAACTGCTGGAGGGGCCATAGAGCCAACACCACCATCCAGGGGTCCACAGGTGCTGGAGGTTCCATAAAGCCAACACCACCATCCAGGGGACCCACAGCTGCTGGAGGGGCCATAGAGCCAAAACCACCATCCAGAGGGTCCACTGGTGCTGGAGGTTCCAAAGGGCCCTCACCACCCTCCAGGCACCCCACAGCTGCTGGAGGGTCTATAGAGCCATCACCACCATCCAGGGGCCCCACAGCTGCTGGATGGTCCATAGAGCCAACACCACCATCCAAGGGCTCCACAGCTGCTGGAGGAGCCATAGAGCCAACACCACCATCCAGGGGCCCCACAAATGCTCAGTTTGAGTCTGGAGAATTAAAGACCAGGGTGGTACTGGGAAGTCTTTTTATGCTTTCTAACCATTGTCGGACATTTCTAGCCGTGAGACACGTCGTTGTTTTGCTAGATGATCAGCATATATGGGTGTCCAAAAAATACCAGATAGCTAAAAAAGCTTTCATATTATTTAAAAATGCATGGTCCAGATAAACATGTGGCGCATTTCGCTTATACATTTCAGAACAAAAGTCCATTGGTCTCAGCTACTGTTAGCGACACACATGAGAGTATTTAAACACTAATCAGACCAATGGTGTTAAAATAAAAAGACAGGAAAATTGGGATTAACCCGCTGAGGCAACTGGGTTTATGTGAAAAGCGCTTCTGTTTCTGTACATAGTAATGAGCTCGAATTGTAGAATCAACAGCTATTAACTTATGTTAAAGTATAAAGGTAGGAAGGAAAATTCAGTAAAAATATAACAAATTGTTCTTATAATTTTTTAAAAATATAAAATAAACTTGGATTTTTTTTTTTTTACTACATTGGGAAGCTTCTCACTTCAAGTTTTAGAGAGGGCTCTGGCCGCACTACATAGGGGAGCTGGTGAGAACATTTTCTTCTTTTTTACTTTAGCATGTTTGAGTGTAATTGATCTGCAAAGATGAATTGATACCAAAATCAGGTGAGTGCACCTTCCACATGGATGAGTGGCCCAGAGAAAGCCCTGAAAACATTCTCCAGACCATAACACTGCCATCACTAGTTGTGTTCTTCCAGCCATGGTTGCAGGGTGTTTGTTCTTTGATGTTTCTCACCTGACACCCCAACGTTCATCCATTACCACACACAGTATACAGCACAATGTGACTATACTCACTACCACTACGATGATATTGTGTACTTACATTTGTCACCATAAAGTCTCTTGTAGTCCAACCATGGTAGGTGTTTTCAGACATAAAAGTTGCTATGATGTTATCAAAGGTTTTGGCTTCTGGGTTTGGCCAGTATTCCTCACCGTGCGTCTAGAATATTTTGCAAAATGAGATAAGTATAGTAAATTGGCGCTATTACAGTTCACATCCATTTTTGCAAACAAGTTTTTATTGCTCCAATAAAAAAAGTAAAAAAATTGTTTGCAAGTAGTCTTAAATATTTATATTATGGTTTTCTGTCTACAGCTGTTATGCAGACCTGTGTATCTCCATGGTAACAGACAACAAACAAACCCAGTGTAGTCGGATCCTGCAGTTACATTCTCTTTCATGTATTCCCTAGTTCTTCATATACTATTACACCAAATGTAGGTTAGGAAGAAGTAGGGCTTAAATGAAAGAGAATTTGACGGCAGGATCAGACTACACAGGGTTTTTGTTGTCTGTCTGTATACTATATATACATTTCTTCATTTGTGATACATTTTGATCAGATTATTTCACTTCTTTAAAATTTGCTTTTCAAGTCGGGTATCTTCATTTTCCTGACCTAAAATAATAATAATGCAAACAAGTACTATTCGGATATATGATTGTACCTGGTAATTCTCAAAGCTATTTGACAGCATTACAATAGTGTTAATGCGCTTCTCCCAAATCATGTACCAGAAGTCTTTGACGGTCCCTGGTAATGGGTGCTGAGCAGCAATATAGTCTCTCTCGGATGTGAACCCCTGAAGCAGAAAAAATTTATGTTAAATACATGGTCGGACCTATAGCCATAGTAGACATAGAGGCTACTATGGGGCCTCGAGGTTGAGGAGGCCCCACTCAGATACAAGAACATTGTTCCTTTTTGTAGGGTCTATTAGTCTTCCTCCTCTCCAGTTCTACTCTGTGGGTTTCGTGATATATGGTGGTATGATTTATACCCCTAATTATTGCTCCTAAGAGACTATGGGCGGTTTCTCTCTCCGAAATGCGTCAGCAGGTTATTATGATAAAGCTCTTGCTTTGAACATTTTGCTGTAAATAGGACTGTGTCTATACATAAAATATGTTTTAAATTATACTAATAAAGAAGAGGATTTTTAATTCTTGCTTCTGCTATGAGAGCTGGCTTTTTCGATTTTCTGCTGTTTGGTGTACCGGGCGTGGAGTCTGGCCTGTTGCCGTGCCATCATTCGGACTTATCTCAGTCAGGTGAGCAGATCATCTCCTTTATTGGATCGTTTAGTAACCTAATTATTGCTACTTCTGCTGCTGCTTTAGTTTTATTGTCATGAGTAATAAAAAATATAGTGAAAGGCCTCGTTCACACGGCTTATTTCAGAACGTATTTACAACGGATTTCCGATGTAAATACGTTCTGAAATCAGTTGAAAATCAGTTGCAAATAAGTGTCACTAAGTGTGGCACGTATTTGTAACTGATTTCCCGACGGATTCACCATCTACAATCATTGTAGGTGGTGAATCCGTCCGGAAATAATTGACATGTCAATTGTTTTTCCGTCCGGATGGCCGTTGTCAATCCGCGGCGGTAATCCGGAACGGAATTTTGCGTCGTGTGAACGACGAGCCGTATTTTCTATTGAAATCAATAGAAAATAGGCTGTGACTTATTTAGGACGGATTTGCCGACGGATTGACGATCGTCAATCCGTCGGCAAATCCGTCCGAAATAAGCCGTGTGAACGAGGCCAAAATGTAATGTCAAGGGAGGTACAGTGAGCCCTGACTGAGCCCCAGCCCACTGTCCCTGCCTACTTGATGAAGTGTAGTACCAATTCAGAAGCAGGTCAAATAAACAACTGCCACCACAAATATATCAAATATAAACCAAAACAAAGATGATGACTCAAAAATACTATTTAAAATTGTCAAAAATCCATAATAAACTTTATTGTAACAAATACGTTTCACAAAACTGAGAAAGCTTGGCGGCGAAACGTACGTCGAGGAGGTTTGTGGCAGGTTGCATGTCTCTTATTCCTGGGTAATATAACTTCATATTTGTAATTATATTTTTTATGATTTGATACTATTTACTGCAGTGCATCTGGTGTATATTTATGTCACTGGATATATTATTATTGTAATTTATGATCCTTTTCCTATGTGGGACCTAATGCACACACACAGGTTCTTAGATTACGTGTTTCAACACTTTGTGTTGTTATTGTCTTCTGTTGTTAGAGAAAAACTGGTTTCAAGTTTATGCTGATAACTAACTGTGGTCATTTCTCCTATTATGGAGATGGTTTCACTCGCATATGGATATTGTTGTACAAGATTTGTTAATTGAATCTTTATTGTGATGTATCTCTGTGACAAATTTATGGGTTTTTTTGTATCTGTATTCTGTTACATATGTGCTCTTTTTACTTGATCACATGTACATTTTTCAATAAACTTGACTTTGGTTAAAAAAAAAAAAAAAAACTATTGTAATTTATAATATGATGCATTGTGGTTCATTTATTTAGTTTGTTTTCCCAGTGTTTTAAGTGACACACTGTCCTGCTTTTATGTACTATGTATGATTTTTAACTGTTTTTTAGCTGTGATTAAAAACATTGTGTCGGTTTTGTGAAACGTATTTGTTACAATAAAGTTTATTATGGGTTTCTGACAATTTTAAATAGTATTTTTGAGTCATCATTTTGTTTTGGTTTATACTTGATGAAGTGCCCTAAATGGCAGACCCCAACTGGGAGGCCGTTCCTATGCTACGCTGATGTCAGGTGTACAGATAGTCAATCAGCCCAGGTCAGCAACGGGTACATCAGGCCACAAATCAGAAGGCAGAAGAGATAACCAACAAACAAGCCAGGGGTCAGAACACTATTAGGAACAAGGTACCGAATCAGGAGACAAGCCGAGGTCAAGAGGACGAGCCAAGGTCAAGTAAACAGAAGAGCATAGTAACAATCTGCAGGTGAGAGGGGCAAGCAAAAACCTTTCACAGGCAAAGCAGGAAGGTCTGAGAAGGCTTACATGGTGTGCCCAGGCATTGCCCCTGTACCCAGCTTCAGGGATGTAAATAAAAGGAGTGCAATGGTAGCCACCACAGCAGGGCTTGGTATCTGATGGGGCCCAACAATCCCTCTTATGCATAAAAAGGCAATGGTATAACAAATTTTGCATTGGGGCCTGTAACCTATCCCACCTGTGCCTTTTGCTCTTGCAGCCAGATCCTTACTATATAACTATATTATATAGTAATATTATCATATTGTTGGTTCCTAGGCTCAAACTCGACCAAAGGCAACATTTGCTCGGAATTGGCATGCTCTCCTTGTGTTTTTTTGGGTTCCTCCCCCATCCCAAAAACATACTTGTAGTGAATTCTGGATTAACATGAAGTTTAAATCATCTACTTTTGCCATTTTACGAATAAAAAAATGTAAAAAATGAAAAAGTTACGCATAATTGTTATCGCCACATGTCACTTCTCTCCCTGCGTGGCGTCTTGTCTGAGCGGGAGAGGAGGCGTAATCCATAGTTTTCTATGAGAATTGTGTATTACCGTAAACTGGGGCTCATTTCGCTTGTATTTGAGCGTAGTACAGCGAAATGCACCCCGGTTTAAGCCGTGTGCACACAGCCTGAGAGTATTTTGAATCAGACTGTCAATAAAAACTGACAAAAAAACACTATAGAAGAAAAAACTTATAAACGCCACAATTGTTTTTTTTTTGATCATTTCATATCTCTAAAAAATTGGAATAAAAAATTATCAAAAAGTCGCCTCTATCCCCAAATGGTACCAATGGAAAGTACTACACTCCAGCCCACAAAAAAATGAGCCCTTACTCAGGTCCATAGATGGAAAACCAAAAAAAACAAAATTATTGATCACAGGATGTAAAATTTCAACAAAAAGTGAAAAAAAAAGAAAAATGTTCTTTTTTTTTAGTATTAATATAACTAAACCTCTACAAATTTGATATCACCGCAATTGTAGAGACCTGCAGAATAGAGATGACTAGTGTTGAGCGATTATTATCGACAAAGTTGAAATCGGCACGGTTTTTATGTTGATCGGATTTTTTAATATCGCGCCATTTTCAGCGCTTCCTGTCATTTTGGCGGCCAGCAAATCAGATGGGAGAATAGAGCAGGGTGAGCTGGGTGTGCGACGTCATGACTAGAATGTGTATGGTTGTGATTGGCTGGAAAAATCACATGACCTCATTTTATATAGAACAGCCCTTCCTGTTCAGCATCAGTGAGTGTCTGTGTCTCATAAGAGCAGGACGTGTGCTTGGTCTCTCTCAAAACAGCTCAGCGAAACTGTTCTATTTGTTCACACAGACAACTATGCTTTTAGCTGTGAACATTAGAACTTAGGTAGATTAGAGATATCCAGTTTTTAGTTACTTAGGCAGAGAATTTTAAAGGAGCATCTAGCGCTGTACAGCCATGGAGGATGGGTGGGGAGGGGGCGGGGGGGGTGCGGGCAAACACAGGCTGGCAGGCAGGCAGGCTTTTGAAAGGAGAGTGGATATTGTGCAGCCCAGACTGTGCTTTGACCCTGCATTGCAATGGGTTTTGATTAACAGTTTTTGGCCAGTTTTTTGGTGAAATATTAATTTTATGTTGTGCAACCTGTACTTATATTAGGATACAGATCTGTTCTAGTAATGGCAGGTGTATTTGATAGGTGCAATACTCAACTTTTATTATCCGTATACATTTCAAATAGGTGTTTTTTTTTACTTTGTTGCGGCCCAGCTTTGTTCATAGAGCCACCTTGCACTTAAATTGGAATACAGCAATTTTGTAGTCACCGCAGGTGTATTTATAGGTGCAAAAAACGCCTTTTATTATCCGTATACATTTCAAATAGGTGTTTATTTTTTACTTTGGTGCGGCCAAGCTTTTTTCATGGAGCCACCTTGCACTTCAATTGGAATACAGCAATTTTGTATTCACCGCAGGTGTATTTATAGGTGCAAAAACCACCGTTTGTTATCCGAATAGTTTTTAAATGGCTGTATTGCACGTGGTGCGGCCCTAGTTTTTTTCAAATAGCCACGTTGCACGACAATTCTCTAGCAACTGTTTTCGTTTGTTATTGCTGCAAAAAATGCAATTTCTCATCCGTGTTACTTCTAAATAGTTTTATTGGGCTCGTTGAATCTCAGTTTGGCGCAGATAGCGCACTTGTATGATATTTTGTTGAAAACTATCAATTCCTAGTCCTACTGGGCAGTTGTAAATCCCTGGGACTGAAGGAAGAACAACCAGACCGCATTTCCCAGGTATTTGCAAGAAACATTTCAGTTTCTAATCCTAGTTGGCTGTAGGAAATTAGAGGGATTTAAGAATAGCTGTGATTTGCCGTCTTTTAATTAGAGACTTTCAAAAACTCTTCCATTCCTTCTTAAATTTTTATCAGTCTGGACAGAGTGCGAGATGCAGGTGGTAAGCGAGCAGCGAGGGGTGTAGGACATAGTGGTAGAGTGCTGGGGACAACACGCATGCCGGCGGATCGTCGGTTGCAGGACCATCAGGCCTGTCATCGCTGGGTCAGGGCCCTGTGAATCACAGTAATGAACAGCATCACCAATCTGTTCTTCAGTGGTTAATGCAATCTGAATCCAGCAGTCTTACCTCCTCGTCCTCCCAGTCATGGCCACAAATGTCGTCATCAGCATCCGTCCAACATGAAGCGAAGGCTGCCCAAATGTCAACTCGTGTATCCACCACTGTGGATAATCCATTTTCTGAAGACCTCTTTGATGACAAAATGCGGTTGGGGTCAGAAGGCATTTCCAAAGACCAAGAGGCCAAAGAGGATGATTTTGTCTGCTCTGACGCCCAGTTACTGATGCCATCAGAGGAGGAGAAGGAAGCCGGTCAATTGCCGAAAATCCCTGGTGGTCGGCAACGCCTTGCAGTGCCTCTTGCTTGTAGTCTGCAGCTCCTGGATGCAGAATATCAGGACGACAAAGTCACCTGTGTTGATGACGACATTGCGGATCCAATGTGGTCTTTTCAGCATAATTTGCTTGAGAGCGCTTCATCACTGGACGAGGAGGAAGACGATGGGGTAGTGTCAGTACGGGTCCCGCCTCAAAAAGGGAGGTGGCGGTCGCAGAAGTCCGCTGAGATGATTCTGCCAGCCATGATCAGCGGAAACACTGCTCCTCGCTTATCGCCGTTGAAAAGGTCCAGGACCTCTCAAGCCTGGGCCTTTTTCGAGCAAGCCTCTGATTCACCCAGTGATGTCATATGCCGCCTTTGCTGTAAACGCATCAGTAGAGGCAAGAATCTTAGGTGTTTAACCACCACCAACATGTCTAGTCACATGCAGTGAATGTATGAGTTGAAATGGAGATAACACTTGGCCAAAAAAGGCCACACCGATGTCGGGCTTCCAACCACTGTTACACCCCTCTGTCTCCGCCTCCTCCTCCTCCGCCACCACCAAGCATTCCTCAGCTGCCCATGTCTCTCAGAGTCATTATCAGGGATCATCCTCCGCTTCAGCCTCCACCGTTGCCCGAGTACCACCAGCACCACCAGAGACCCATCCTACCCATTCTCCTTCCACCAGTTTTATGACCTGTACGCCGTACAGCGGCCAGTCTATTAGCCAGCCTTCTGTCTTTAAGGTTTGGGAGCAGAAGAAACACTTTAACCCAAACCATCCCAAAGCCAAAAGCCTGAATGTCGGCATTGCCAGGCTTTTGGCCTTGGAAATGTTGCCTTTCCGTCTGGTGGACACAGATGGGTTTTGCCACGTCATGGCCCTTATCTGCCCCCAATACCAGATGCCGAGCAGGCATTTCTTTGCCAGAAAAGCCGTCCCGGCCCTGGCCAGCCACGTGTCATCTAAAATTTCAAGCGCAGTGTCTGCATCTGTGTCTGGAAAAGTCCATCTGACCACCGACACATGGATTAGTAAGCACGGCCAAGGCCGCTATATCTCTGTGACAGCTCACTGGGTGAGATGGGTGGATATCTCTGGTGTTGACGGTTGCTCTCAGGCTCGGCGCACGCACTTCAAAACCGTAGGGTTGGTGCAGGGTTCTTTCCCCCAAGGTCCTCTGGTGGCATCACGTGCCCAGAGAAACCAGGCCGTGTTGAAATGAATCTGTCTTGGAGACCATCCACACACAGGTCAGGAGCTGTGGACAGCTCTCCGCAACGAGACCGAGCGCTGGCTGGGTGACAAGAACCTTGTGCCAGGCAAGGTGGTGTGCGATAACGGTCAAAATCTGCTGGCCACCCTAAAGATCGGAAGGCTGGAGCACATCCCTTGCCTGGCACATGTCATGAACCTTGTCGTCCAGAAATATCTCAAGCGCTACCCGGGTCTGGACTGCCTGCTGAGGAAGGCTCGAGGTCTGAGTTTGCACTTCCGCCGTTCGCACTCTGCTTCGTCCCGTCCGGCTACGTTGCAGCGTCAACTCGGCCTCCCTGTCAACCGTCTCAGGGTTGACGTGGCAATACACTGGAATTCCACCATCCACATGCTCCAGCGATTGTGGCAGCAGCGCAATGCCATTACGCAGTACGAAGTGACACAAGGCCTGACAAGCAGCGGTGCGGACCTCAGGGTGTTGAGCCACCGAGAGTGGAGGCAGGTGAAAGAGCTCTGCACAATCCTTGCCAGTTTTGAAGAAGCCACCAAAATGGTCAGTGCAGACAATGCCCTTGTCAGCATGAGCATTGTGGTGATCTTAGTTCTTAGTTCGTTGGACACTCTGAAACATCAGTTCCCACCAGCGACGGAGGAGGAGATGGACACAGATGCGGACACGCAGCCTTTCTCTCCGTTGAATCCACATGGCCCGACAGTTTCACAATTTTATCGGTCTTCATTAGGCAGTGGTTCGGTGTCCAGGGCTAGTGCAAGGCGGTGTCTCAGCTCTCAGGGTGCATCATCTGAGGCAAGTCAGGGCTGTGTTGAAGCTGTGCCAGAGGAAGCGAAGGAGGAGGTATTCCTGGACACCGACGTTACCGATGTCCCTGCCTTGGAAAGAGGTTGGCGCGAATTTGAGGCGGAGGAGGAAGATGAGGAAGATCAGTTTGCTAGTGCCCCTCGACCCAGAGGCTTGGGGAATCAAGGCTCCATCTCTCACATGAGTTCTTGGATGCTCCATTTCCTCCAACATGATTCTCGCATTAAGGCCATCAAAATGAACAAAAGTTACTGGGTGGCCACCCTCCTCGATCCCTGGTACAAAACAAAACTCAGCACTTTCCTTCCACCCACCAAAATAGAGAGTAAAATGCAGGAAATGGAGACCTTGCTGATTGATCAACTGGAAACATCTGTTGCATCTGCTTCACGTTCTTCAAATGTCACGGTGGAACAACGTCAGCGACATGACAGCAGTAGAGTGCCAAGTAGCCGTAGCGGCAGCGGCAGCAGGCAATGTGGTGGAAGCCTAATGGGTGACCTCTGGCAATCTTTATTTACCACCTCACCAACGTATGTAATGCAGGGCACACATACAACACAGAGAGACCGGCTTAAGGTCATGGTGCACGACTATCTGCGTCTCAACACCGATATTTTTGGATGTGTTCCGGACCCAATCGACTTCTGGGTATCCAAAATGGATGAATGGCCCGAGCTCGCTCGCCACGCCATAGAGGTGTTGTCCTGCCCAGCAGCCAGCGTGATATCTGAGCGGACCTTCAGCACAGCTGGAGGAGTCATTACAGACAAACGCATCCAGCTTTCCACGGATAATTTGGATCGTTTGACTTTCATCAAGATGAATCAGGCATGGATCTCTGATGATGTTGTGGCCCCAATTGCCGAGGTCACCGATTAGTTGCCGGTCTACTTCACATTCATCTTCAAACAGAAATGGTCCTCTTGAACAGTGTTTTTTAAAATGATCATTTCTTACTGCAATTTTTATTCTCAGTTCCCAATAGATCATTTTGCTGGTTATGCGGTGTGGAAACTGTAAAAGACACCAAGGTTTCATGACAAAACCGTATTTCATTTACTCACTTTATCTTAAGAATTTTTCGCATTGTCAATGGTTTTGAGGTCATATTGCTGTGAGATACAGCTATAATTATGGTCCTTTGGAACAGAAATGTGGCTTCTAAGTGGCATTTCTCCATCACAATTTTTAATAGTGGCTGAGAAGTCATATTTATAATTTTTTGGGGTCATGTTGCTGTGAGATACAGCTTTAATCATGGTCCTTTGGAACATAAATGTGGCTTCTAAGTTTGATTTCTCACTCACAATTTTTTATAGTTGCTGAGAAGTCATTTTTATAATTTTTTGGGGTCATGTTGCTGTGAGATACAACTGTAATCATGGTCCTTTGGAACAGAAATGTGGCTTCTAAGTGGTATCTCTCCCTCACAATTTTTAACAGTGGCTGAGAAGTCATTTTTATAATTTTTTGGGTCATGCTGCTTTGAAATGCAGCAATACTACAGGTCCTATTATAAAAAAAAATGTGGTTTCTACCAGACATTTGTTCTTCACAATTGTCAAAAGTGGCTCAAGGGTCATGTTTTGAATCTTTGGGGGCATGTTGCTGTGAAATGCAGCTATACTACAGATCCTATTCTAAAAAATGTTGTTTCTAACAGACATTTGTTCTTCACAATTGTCAAAAGTGGCTCAAGGATGATGGTGCTGTCAAAAACAGGAATAGGTAGGATACTGTTAATGGACACATATTGCAAAATGACTTGTTTGCAAGATCTTTAAAATAGCTAGCAATCCCTGTAGTGAGACAACCCATTTAATACAATTAAAAAAAGAGAAACAAAGACGTGGTGGGATTCCATCCTATTTTAAAAATGTGTTTTCTAGAATTAAACTACTAAAAAACTGACATGTACAAAATAGCTGATACAAATATTCCTCTGAATTGTACAAGGGAGGTACAGGAAGACTTGAACAGATGTAGGTTAACCAGGACAGGTTTAGGCAATGTCCAGTTCAACTAAAATGGTGGTTCAAAGACTCCTTTTTCCGGCACTTTTTAATCTGGGGTCATGCAGGTTTGGGGCTCATGCTGTGGCCCAGGACAGGTATAGTCAGTGTCCAGTTCAACTAAAATGGTGGTTGAAAGACTCCTTTTTCCGGCACTTTTTAAATGTGGGGGTCATGCAGGTTTGGGGCTCATGCTGTGGCCCAGGACAGGTATGGTCAATGTCCAGTTCAACTAAAATGGTGGTTGAAAGACTCCTTTTTCCGTCACTTTTTAAATGTCGGGGTCGTGCAGGTTTGGGGCTCGTGCTGTGGTCCAGGACAGATATAGTCAATGTCCAGTTCAACTAAAATGGTGGTTGAAAGACTCCTTTTTCCGGCACTTTTTAAATCTGGGGGTTATGCAGGTTTGGGGCTCATGCTGCGTTCCAGGACAGTGATAATCAATGTCCAGTTCAAATAAATTGATGGTTCAAATATTACTGCCTTCTGGCACTTTTTAATTTGTGGGTCATGCAGGTTTAAGGGTCATGCTGTGGTACAAGACAGGGATAGTGAATGGTCTGTGACTTTTTTTCTGTGGCTTTTATAACCGAAGTGTGTTGCCTAAGATGTAGCACGTATCCATTTGACTGTTGTGGATTTTAATTCCAGCTTCTCCAGCCCTGTTTGGTGTAAGAATGAAGGTGTTGTTCCTCTCCCATAGACTTTAATGGTCATCGGCGATAATCTATTATCGACTATCGGAAATCGTCTTGATAATTGCCGATATCGACTATCAACTTGATGACAATAGTCAACGTAATCGCTCATCACTAGAGATGACATATTGTTCAAACTTAAAAGTTGACTCTAGAAAAACTAAATACTTGCAAAAAGGGTGCAATTGTGTTTTTTTTTTCCCAACACTCAGAGGATAAAATACTCTAATAAGAAACTGACCAGTATTTTACACTCAGTTTTCCTTTTTTAGTACTGGTTTTTGTCTTTTTTTTGTCGTGTTGTTTGGATTTTGGTCGTCCCATTCAATTCAACAATGCTATTATCCGCCGTTTTCAGTGAAATGTGGCAGAATATAGAACATGCTCTACATTTTTTGAATGGATTTCAGATTTCAAATCTGACCTCAGAAAATTCAAGCTGCATAGACTACAGTTACGATTTTCTATTGAGGTATTTGAGGATGATTTACAGTCGGATTTTTACAGATTCCAAATACCGAATTTGCTTGAAAATCCGACTGTAAATCACTGCCGTGTAGAGGTAGCCTAATGGTCAACTGCAATATTAAAAATATATCTTTTCCCCACAAAAAACAAGCCATCGTACAGCTATTTAGATGGAAAAATAAAAATTTAATGGCTCTTTGAACGTGGGAAGAAAAAACCCCACAAAAAACCCACATTGCCTCCATGGCAATACGCTCGTACTTTCTGCAGTTTTGGGATTTTAAAACTGCAAAAAATATGATTGTTCAGGCTGCCCACTGGCTGTCTTTTCTCTGCTCATCTTCTGGCGCCGGCGAATTATACAACATGTTGTATAATACGCCAGTATTAATGTATTAATATTATACATGTTGTATACTACGCCAGTTTCTTTAGTTTTTTGTCGTCTTCCCATACAATACAATGCATGGGCCGACGACTAAAAAATGAGAACCGACTACGGTTTTTGCGCAAAACATGACAAGCCCGCGGTCATGCATCAGAAAAATTGTCGACTTTTGGTAGTTTTTTTGTCCGATGCAGTGTAGACCTAGCCTCAGCGGTTCAAAAGACTGTAAATCCCAACGGTGAGAGGAACTGAAGTGAGTAATGACAATCTCTGTAGAGCACTGCAGAATATGTAAGTACCATTAACAGCACCTCCATCATCCCTACTGTCATTACAAGCAAATCCAACATCGATTCCCAGGAATGATATGTGAATGACTCACAGGAACATAACTGGCGTTAATATATCCATCGGAGGAGTCTTCAAGAGTTGATAACCTGACACGAGATTTATCATCTGCAATAAATAAAAACAAACAAATAAAAAGTTACATAGCAAAAATATTAAAATAAAGATTATATAAATAATAAAATAATAATATGTTGGCGCTATATAAATAAAGATTATTATTACTTCTATCTTCCAGCAGAAAACCCCATAAGAATACCTCTTACACCCCTTCCCGCTACAGGAATTTTTGTTTGCGCTGCCTTTGTTTTTCAGACTACATAGCCATAGCAGGGCTTGTTTTTTGCAGGACAAGACATAATTTTTTAAATGTACTATTTACTGTACCATATAATTGTAACGAGCCGTGGTAGTTGATCCATTGGACCGTCGCAAGCGGTAGTACAGGCCACACCAGGGAGCGGAGTCTAAATGGGTCCCGGTTTTCACCAGAGCCCGCCGCAAAGTGGGATGGACTTGCTGCGGCAGGATTCCACCAGGTGGCTACCCCTGACGTGACTTGCTTGCGGAGGCGGCCGAGGTGAAACTTGGTACAGAATCAGTAGATGTTGTTGAAGTCGGGAACAGGCCAGAAGGTCAGGGCAGGCAGCGAAGGTTCAAGGTCGGTAGACGAAAGCAAACGGGACTGGTACACGTGAATAGCAGAACCGGACAGAATAAGGCTTCCTTGCATAGGTAAAGGGCGCTAAGAATTCGGCAAGGAAGTTCCGGGGGTGGAGGCCTTATACAGGGTCAGCGGCTGGCAAAAGCAATTACCGGCGCGCTGTCCCTTTAAATCTGACAGAGCCGGCGCGCGTGCGCCCTAACGAGCGGGTCCGCACGCACTGGCCGGCAGTCAGACTCAGAGAGACAGGAGCAAGGTTCGGTAAGTGCGCCTGTGGCCCGACATATGGACCGTGGGGCCGCTTGCCTCGGGCGCCCATAGGGACGCAGAGGAATGAGTGCGCCCGCAGCAGGTTGAGCGGGCGCTACTTGTGACAATAATATACTGAAAAAAGAAAAAACTTTGTGCGGTAGAGCATGAAAATTAAGCAATTGTCTGGAATTCACTTTACAGTATAATGACCTTTTATCTGTATTCCGCTGGTCGGTACAATTTCAGCAATATCAAATGTTTAGAGTTTTCGTTATGTTTTATTAGTTTTAAAAAATATAAATCTTTTCTAATATTTTTAAATTTGTTTTGCGGCGCCATATCCTCAGATCAATAACTTTTTTTTATGTTTTCATTCTCTACAGAGAATGAGGGCTCATTTTTTGAAGGGTGAAGTGTAGTTTTTATTGGTACCTCTTGGGTCTCCTGACTTTTGGTTACTTTTTTTTTCATTGACTTTTGATCTAGTTGGTTCAGTGACAGGGAACAGAGTTTGTTGTGATCCAGGCTGTCAATGGTGCGTACAGCTGAGATCAGCCAGGCATTGCATCCAGAACAAGTCAAAACCCCCATGAGATAGAAGACAATTCCTTCCCGACTCCAATCCGGCAAAAGGAATAAATCCTTGGATCAGCGCCCCTTCTCCAGAATCCTGGTCACTATAACTTGTTCTATTATTACATCTAGAAATGTATCCAGACCCTTCTCCACAATCCCGGTCACTATAACTTGTTCTATTATTACATCTAGAATTGTATCCAGACCCTTCTCCAGAATCCTGGTCACTATGACTTGTTCTATTATTACATCTAGAAATGTATCCAGACCCTGCTCCAGAATCCCAGTCACTATAACTTGTTATATTCTTACATCTAGAAATGTATCCAGACCCTTCTCCAGAATCCTGGTCACTATAACTTGTTCTATTATTACATCTAGAAATGTATCCAGACCCTTCTCCAGAATCCTGGTCACTATAACTTGTTACATTATTACATCTAGAAATGTATCCAGACCCTTCCCCAGAATCCTGATCACTATAACTTGTTATAACATTATTATATCTAGAAATGTATCCAGACCCTTCTCCAGAATCCCGGTGACTAGACCTTGTTATATTATTACATCTAGAAATTTATACAGACTCTTTTCCTGAATCCTGGTCACTATTACCTGTTATATTATTACATCTAGTAATGTATCCAGACCCTTCTCCAGAATCCCGGTCAATATTACTTGTTCTATTATTACATCTAGAATTGTATCCAGACCCTTCTCCAGAATCCTGGTCACTATAACTTGTTATATTATTACATCTAGAAATGTATCCAGACCCTTCCAGAATCCTGGTCACTATAACTTGTTCTATTATTACATCTAGAAATGTATCCAGACCCTTACCCAGAATCCTGATCACTATAATTTGTTATATCATTATTATATCTAGAAATGTATCCAGACCCTTCTCCAGAATCCCGGTCACTATAACGTGTTACATTATTACATCTAGAAATGCATCCAGACCCTTCCCCAGAATCCTGATCACTATAACTTGTTATATCATTATTATATCTAGAAATGTATCCAGACCCTTCTCCAGAATCCCGGTCACTATAACGTGTTACATTATTACATCTAGAAATGTATCCAGACTCTTCTCCACAATCCCGGTCACTTTAACTTGTTATATTATTACATTGAGAAAACAGCAAAAACTGGAAGTAAAATAAGTTGGGTATCACTTTCCGGATACATTTGTAACAATTTATTTTAGTATCACTTTTTGCTATAAATATATGAGAAAAACAGATTTATTTATTTATTTATTTACCCTTTTCCTTAAGGCCATGTTCACACGGCTTAAAATGGGCCGTATTTCGGTCCGTAATTACGCGCCGAAGTGCGCCAATTACGGGCCGAAAACGGCCCATTCATTACGGTAATTCACAGTTCTCATAGAGAACTATGGATTACGTCTCCTCTCCCCACCCGGCGAATCCGCCGGGCGGGGAGATAATTCACCTGTCACTTTCTAGCGGCGTATACGCGCCGCTAGCAGTGATAGTCTATGGGCCGGCGAAGTGCCGGCCCCCTGCTTACTCCCCCGCTCCCGCCCCGCAATTACGCCGTGTGAACATAGCCTAATAGATTAAAAAAAAAATAATAACTTAAATAAAACTTAGCATGGAAAAGTTATTCTGTTTTTCACATATCTTTATAGCAAAAAGTGGTACTAAAATAAATTGTTACAAATGTAATTGGAAAGTGATACCCAACTTATTTTACTGCCACTTTTTGCCTTCAAAACAGATTTTTATTTATTTTTTGCTATTTTCCATGGTAGATTATAAAAAAAATTCTGACATAAAATTTACTTAAAAGTAAAGCTTTATTTATAAAGACACTATATAACTTTAGAGTCCTTTAGGGTAAGTTCACACGGCTTACTTTGGGGCGCATTTCGCGGCATACTGCGCTTTAATACACAGGGAAAGGCGCCCCATAATTATGGTAGTCCATAGTTCTCATAGACAACTATGGATTACGCCTCCTCTCCCTGCTCGTACAATACGATTGCATTGGACATGCGGGGAGATAAGTGACATGTCAATTACTTGCGGCGATTAAGAGTTGCGAGCAATGCATGTCTATTGGGCTGGCAGGCTGTACTGCGGTGCATACTGTTTGTGCCACAATACACCATGTGAACTTACCCTTAGAGCGGGGTAAATGTTGCTGATTGGGCTGTTTTATTGATTTTTTTTATTGTTAGTCTTTTTATTTTTTTGCTACTTTTTGTAATATACATTGTGTACAGATTAAAATGAAAAATATATCTTATAAAAAATTGACACAAAAATAAAACTTTATATATTACGGAAAAAAAAGTGAAAAAATAGAGAATAACCATGCATGAGATTGCATTCATGTATTTAAAAAAATAAAAAAAATATTGAAAATGTGGCGGGTCCGGGATTGGGGTAAACCACTCGAATGGGGTTAAAAAATAATAGATTTTTTTTTTTTTTGGGTGGGGATGATGGGGCTACCTCTTGCTTCTGCTGAATTTGTCTAACAAACTTTTAGAGCAACATATATGAAACTTGCCGCCAGTTCTAAATCAACATAGGGGAGTGTACAGTACAACAGTATGTAAGAAAGAGTGTTATGTGCCAAAATTTGGCTCAGCCATAGTATAGATTTGTATGGCAGTTTTGCGCCAAACTGTGACACATACTTGGCGGATTCAGAAGTGTTGTGTCCAGTGCAAACTGTGCCAGGTTTTGTCGTACAACTATTCATACATCTAACGTGCAGGGGCTACGATAGTTTTTGGCTTAAAATGCGGCAGAAAACTGGCGCAACCCCATCCATACATACCACCCTTGGTGAATAAACATCTCTCTTAGGTCTGATTAAAGTTGCACACAGGCTGCTTTACTGCATGCAAAAAAATTGCTACAGTCATGGCCAAAAGTTTTGAGAATGATACAAATATTAATTTTTACAAAGTCTACTGCATCAGGTTTTATAATGGCAATTTGCATATACTCCAGAATGTTATAAAGAGTGATCAGCTTAACAGCAATTAATTGCAAAGTCAATAGTTGCCTAGAAAATGAACTTTTTCCCCCAAAACACATTTCAACTTCATTGCAGGCCTGCCTTAAAAGGACCAGCTAACCTCGTTTCAGTGATTGCTCCATTAACACAGGTGTGGGTGTTGATGAGGACAGGGCTGGAGATCAATCTGTCATGATTAAGTAAGAATCACACCACTGGACACTTTAAAAGGAGGCTGGTGCTTGGCATCATTGTTTCTCTTCTGTTAACCATGGTTATCTCTAAAGAAACACGTGCAGTCATCATTGCACTGCACAAAACTGGCCTAACAGGGAAGACTATCACAGCTAGAAAGATTGCACCTCAGTCAACAATCTATCGCATCATCAAGGAATTCAAGGAGAGAGGTTCCATTGTTGCCAAAAAGGCTCCAGGGCGCCCAAGAAAGACCAGCAAGTGCCAGGACCGTCTCTTAAAAGTGTTTCAGCTTGGGAATCGGGCTCCCAGCAGTGCAGAGCTTGCTCAGGAATGGCAGCAGGCAGGTGTGAGTGCATCTGCATGCACTGTGAGACTGCGGAGACTCATGGAGCAAGGCCTGGTGTCAAGGAGGGCAGCAAAGAAGCCACTTCTCTCCAGAGAAAACATCAGGGACAGACTGATATTCTGCCAAAGGTACAGGGAGTGGACTGCTGAGGACTGGGGTAAAGTCATTTTCTCTGATGAATCCCCTTTCCGATTGTTTGGAACATCTGGAAAACAGCTTTTTCGGAGAAGACAAGGTGAGCGATACCACCAGTCTTGTCTCATGCCAACTGTAAAGCATCCAGAAACCATTCATGTGTGGGGTTGCTTCTAAGCCGAGGGAATCGGCTCTCTAACAGTCTTGCCTAAAAACACATCCATGAATAAAGAATGGTACCAGAATGTCCTCCAAGAGCAACTTCTCCCAACCGTCCAAGAGCAGTTTGGTGATCAACAATGCCTTTTCCATCATGATGGAGCACCTTGCCATAAAGCAAAGGTGATAACTAAATGGCTCAGGGTACAAAACATAGAGATTTTGGGTCCATGGCCTGGAAACTCCCCAGATCTTAATCCCATTGAGAACTTGTGGTCAATCATCAAGAGACGGGTGGACAAACAAAAACCAACAAATTGTGACAAAATGCAAGCATTGATTGTGCAAGAATGGACTGCTATCAGTCAGGATTTGGTCCAGAAGTTGATTGAGAGCATGCCAGGGAGAATTGCAGAGGTCCTGAAGAAGTAGGGTCAACACTGCAAATATTGACTCGCTGCATTAACTCATTCTAACTGTCAAGAAAAGCTTTTGTTAATCATAATATGATTGCACTTGTATTTCTGTATGTGATAAAAACATCTGACAAACACACAGAAAAACCAGAGGGCAACAGATCAGGTGAAAATATCAGATGTATCATGTGTCATTCTCAAAACGTTTGGCCATGACTGTATATTGACAGAAGCATTTTTTTTGTTTGTCCATGACTCAAAAGGGTAATGTTCCCCATTACGGAGTAGCATCATGTAGCTGTGTGGAGACTTGCACACTATTATTCACTCCACTGAAATGTAAATATATCCTGAAAGGCTCATAAGAAAATAGCTCGGACTTTGCGCCACTTTCTGGATGTTGCATTCATTAAAGGGGTTGTCTCACTACAAGGATTGTTGCTTTTTATGTTAAAGATCTTGCAAAAACAAGTCAGTTTGCAATATGTGTCCATTAACAGTGTCCTACCCATTCCTAGATATTCCCTCTTGTATGGGCTGTATCAGCTCCTCAGGTCACTATAGCTACAGACCTGATCAATCTCTCATGTTAGGCTGCCAGCACTGGTTGCTATAACTACAGACCTCTTTGATCTCTCCTGATAGGCTGCCAGCGCTGGTTGCTATAACTACAGACCTGTTTGATCTCTCCTGATAGGCTGCCAGCGCTGGTCGCTATAGCTACAGACCTGTTCAATCTCTCATGTTAGGCTGCCAGCACTGGTCACTCTAGCTACAGACCTGGTGTCTGCAGCCCATCATGGCAGCCTAATAGAAGCGAGTAAACACGCCCCTGAATTCAAAAATGAAACTGAGAAAACATGACTGGGGGGTAGATGAATCAATGTAGTGAGATAACCCCTTTAAGTCATATCCAACGTGAATGGGATCAATGCTATAACTGTTATTCATCTGCAGAAAATGACTCTGCAGATGAATAAATGGTATGGCATTTATCCCATTCACATTGCAAGGCTCATTGAGACGGAGGTGACTGTACATCCAGTCGGTGGCGTTGCAGAATACCAGCTCTATTCCCATGAGCCTTTTAGAATGTGATTGTCTATTGTATGTTGTATTATGTCGTGCTTCATAGAGGCATCACATGGAGCTGACACAGGTCTGTAATGTGAACCACAGGGACTAAATCCCCTGACCCAGGGGATTTAGCCATCAGTGGTATGTGGCGATGGCGGCGACTTACATGGATACGCTGCATCTTGCCGGTTTTTCTCTGCATTAATGGGATGACGAGCCACAGACCTTGGTTCTAACGCACCTACAGATAGCAGGCTCTGAATAACAAAACATAAAAGAGCACACATTATATATTCCAATAAAAACATGTAAATTAGCTAAAATTTATACTAGCGATTCAAAATAACCAAGATGGGCTCTGTGCATATGAAACACAATAAATAACTATAAACAATGAATATATTAATTATTTTAAAGCTCATTTCTAATACATCTAGGTCGACATATATGAATCTTGGAGATGACACGCCAGTTCCAAATCGATCTAGACAGACTCAGACTGGCCCACAGGGGAATAGGGGAAACCCCCGGTGGGCCCCTGAGCATGGTAGACCTGGAGTTGTTTTTTTACTGCATATACATCCTCAGAAGTGTAAAAGAGACAGAGAAAGAGAGGTAAAAAGCAAGAGGCAGAATATAGGAGGCAGGTACAGTAGTTGTAGAGTCCCTAAAATAAACTGCACCAATGGGCCCAGAAACAGCTCAACTGGAGGGCCCTAGAGTCAACTCCACCTGTGGGCCCTAGGCACCCCAATCAAACACTGGGTGGGCCCCTAATATAAATTCGGCTGGCCGGCCAAGAAAAAGCTCAACTGGTGGGCCCCTAGAGCCAACTCCACCTGTGTGACCTAGGCACCCTAGTCTGATACTGGGTGGGCTCCTAATATAAACTCCACCAGCGGGCCAAGAAACAGCTAAACTGGTGGGCCCCTAGAATTAACTATACTTGTGGGACTTTGGCACCCCAGTCAAACATTGGATGGGCCCCTAATATAAACTCCACTGGCGGGCCAAGAAAAAGCTCAACTGGTGGGCCCCTACAGTCAACTCCAACAGCGGGCCCTATGCAACCCAGTCAAACACTGGCTGGGCCAATAATATAAACTCCACCATTTGGAGAAGAAACAGCTCAACTGGTGGGCCCCTAGAATGAACTATACTTGTGGGCCCTTGCAACCCCAGTCAAACACTGGATGGGCCCCTAATATAAACTCCACTGGCAGGCCAAGAAAAAGCTCAACTTGTGGGTCCCTAGAACCAACTCCACCTGTGGGACCTAGGCACCCTAGTCTGATACTGGGTGGGCTCCTAATATAAACTCCACCAGCGGGCCAAGAAACACCTCAACTGGTGGGCCCCTGGAGTCAACTCCACCTGTGGGTCCTATGCACCCCAATCCTACATTGGGTAGGTCCCTGATATAAACTCCACTGGCGGGCCAAGAAACAGTTCAAGTGGTGGGCCCCTAAAGTCAACTCCACCCAGGCTCGGACTGGCCCACAGGGAAATAGGAGAAACCCCCCGTGGGCCCCTGAGTATGGTGGACATGGAGTTGTTTTTTAACTCCATATACATTCTCAGAAGAGGCAAACAAGCATAGAAAGAGAGGCAAAAAGACAAGAAGCAGAGTATAGGAGGCAGGTACCGTCATTTACAGTAGATGTAGGGTGGGCCCCTAAAATAAACGCCACCGGTGGACCCATAAAAACTCAACTGGTGGGCCCCTAGAATGAACTATACTTGTGGGCCCTTGCAACCCCAGTCAAACACTAGATGGGCCCCTAATATAAACTCCACTGGCAGGCCAAGAAAAAGCTCAACTTATGGGTCCCTAGAACCAACTCCACCTGTGGGACCTAGGCACCCTAGTCTGATACTGGGTGGGCTCCTAATATAAACTCCACCAGCGGGCCAAGAAACACCTCAACTGGTGGGCCCCTAGAGTCAACTCCACCTGTGGGTCCTATGCACCCCATTCCTACATTGGGTAGGTCACTGATATACACTCCACTGGTGGGCCAAGAAACAGTTCAAGTGGTGGGCCCCTAAAGTCAACTCCACCCAGGCTCGGACTGGAACACAGGGAAATAGGAGAAACCCCCCGTGGGCCCCTGAGTATGGTGGACATGGAGTTGTTTTTTAACTCCATATACATTCTCAGAAGAGGCAAACAAGCATAGAAAGAGAGGCAAAAAGACAAGAAGCAGAGTATAGGAGACAGGTAACGTCATTTACAGTGGATGTATGGTGGGCCCCTAAAATAAACGCCACCGGTGGACCCATAAAAACTCAACTGGTGGGCCCCTAGAGTCAGCTCCACCTGTGGGCCCAGAAACAGATCAACTGGAGGGCTCCTAGAGTCAACTCCACATGTGGGCCCAGAAACAGCTCAACTGGAGGGCCCCTAGAGTCAACTCCACCTGTGGGCCCAGAAACAGGTCAACTGGTGGGCCCCTAGAGTCAGGTCCACCTGTGGGCCCTAGGCACCCCAGTCCAACACTGACTCCACCTGTGGGCCGTATGCACACCAGTCCGAGTATGACTGTTTGTGTGAAAGTGTTATGAGCCAAACTTTGGGCCACATGTATGAAAACTGTCGAGGTCCAAAACTCACTTTGTTGCCCATAGCAACCAATCAGAGCTTCCCTTTCATTTCATATAGTGCTCTAGAAAAATGAGAGGGGCGCTCTGAATGATTGCTATGGGTAACAAAGTGAGTTTTAGACCTAGACAGTTTTCATACATGTGGCCCTTTGTCTCGGCCATGATATGGGTTGGTACGACAGCTTCATGCCAAATTGTGACGCATTCAAAAGTGTTGTGTTTTGTGCAGAATGCGGCAAGTTTTGGCATACAACTATACCTACATCTATAGAACAGGTCTACAACAGTTTTTTGGCTCAGAGTATGTCAGAGAACTGGCGCAGCCCCGTTCATACATGCTAGGGCCCATCCATCAACTGCAAGGAGGTCTCGGTTCACATGGGGATCTAGTCTATTGGCGACATGTATGATTCTCGCCGGGTCGGAGTGCACCTTTTCGCCCGATTTTAAGTGAAAGCTGCGCCTGATGTATGTTGGTGCCGGGGCGCGCTCATACATATCATGTAAAGTCCGCCGCGCCTCGCCAGTGTGTGGGGCGCAGTGCGGGACTTAGGCGCAGTGCAGGCCTGCGCCGAAAATCTATTCCGATTCGAGACAGGCTGGAAAACAACGAGAAATCATTAAACATGTCCGTGCGGTGTATGATTCAGAAAAATCGCCTTTATAAAGGCGGAAAACATTCTCTGAAAAAGAGCTGAAACCTACAAAAAAAATTAAAAACAAAATCAGTTTCCAAAAATCTAGAACGGCGCTACATCGGGACATAGGATATTGGAAATTGCCGGGAAATACCGTCATTCAAATTCTGAAAGTGGTCGGCAGAAGCCAGCCAATCAGAATAGGAGCAACAGTGACCCATTAAAACCTATGGAGAAATATTGACCAATCAAATGCAAAGGCGGGACAGTTCAAAATACAGTAAAAAAGAAAAAAAGAGCTGATTGGTTGAGCTAGCGGGGGCTTGGCTATCCCAGCCAATCAGAGCGCGAACTACTTCTCCCATTGTAGTCTATGGAGAGATCGGCGCAATGCAATCTCGGCGCTCAGCGCCATGCGGCATGGCATATGAATAAAAAAATCATTTTTTTTAAGTGTAAAACATTATCAGATAAAGCACTGAAACCTTCTCTAAAAATAAATCAGTTAAATCCCTAACAACGCGTTCATCGCCAAGACCGGCGCTACATAAGGAATTGCAATAGAGAGAATTGCCGGGAAATACAGTAATTCAAATTCTTTAAGCTCTTCTGATTGGTCGGCATAAACCAGCCAATTAGAATAGGAGCGACAGTGGCCCATTATATCCTATGGAGGAGAATTGACCAATCAGAATAGGAGCGACAGGGACCCATTCTAACCTATGGAGAAATATTGACCAATCATATTCAAAGGCAGGACAGTTCAAGATACAGTAAAAAGCTAGAAAAGAGCTGATTGGTTGAGCTAGCGGGGGCTCGTCCAGCTTAGCCAATCAGAGCGCGAGCTACTTTCTCATAGAGTTCTATGGGGAAAAAGAAATTCTGAGCAAGTCTGTGATTGACTAAGTTAAAAGAGACGCGGTTATTTGGACCAATGGGAGAGCGAGCGACGCTCCTATGGGTTTTCTAATGCAATCTGGAATAAAACTGTACATGGCCGAAATCACATTATAACACTACAGAATTTGTCCTGATGTGTATATAAAATGAACAATAATAAAAAAATATTAATTCAATAAAATCATGTTTATTTCTTTATTTTTGTTACACCCATACTATTGATCCTTGGCTAATGAAAATAAAGAAATAAAAATGATTTTATTGAATTAAATTGAATAAAATTTTTTTTACACCAATATTATTAATTATTTTATATATACATCGGGACA
Source organism: Phyllomedusa bahiana (assembly GCA_025379985.1). Lineage (NCBI taxonomy): Eukaryota > Metazoa > Chordata > Amphibia > Anura > Hylidae > Phyllomedusa > Phyllomedusa bahiana. Next base: position 4,727 of record JAODAL010005953.1, on the reverse strand, counting down.
ACTTCTGGAGTCTTATTATTTGATTTCGGCCATGTACAGTTTTATTCCAGATTGCATTAGAAAACCCATAAGAGCGTCGCTCGCTCTCCCATTGGTCCAAATAACCGCACCTCTTTTAACTTAGCCAATCACAGAGCTCGCTCTGAATTTCTTTTTCCCCATAGAACTCTATGAGAAAGTAGCTCGCACTCTGATTGGCTAAGCTGAACGAGCCCCCCGCTAGCTCAACCAATCAGCTCTTTTCTGCCTTTTTACTGTATTTTGAACTGTCCCGCCTTGGAAAATGATTGGTCAATATTTCTCCATAGGTTAGAATGGGTCCCTGTCGCTCTTATTCTGATTGGCTGGTTTATGCCGACCAATGAGAAGAGCTTACAGAATTTGAATTACTGTATTTCCCGGCAATTCTCTCTATTGCAATTCCTTATGTAGCGCCGGTCTCGGCGACAAACGCGTTGTTCGGGATTTAACTGATTTTATTTTTAGAGAAGGTTTCAGCTCTTTATCTGATAATGTTTTACACTTAATAAAAATGATATTTTTATTCATACTTCATGCCGCACGGCGCTGAGCGCCGAGACTGCATTGCACCCATCTCTCCATAGACTACAATGGGAGAAGTAGCTCGCGCTCTGATTGGCTGGGATAGCCAAGCCCCCACTAGCTCAACCAATCAGCTCTTTTCTGCATTTTTACAGTATTTTGAACTGTCCCGCCTTTGATTTTTATTGGTCAATATTTCTCCATAGGTTATAATGGGTCCCTGTCGCTCCTATTCTTATTGGCTGGTTTCTGCCGACCAATGAGAAGCGCTTTCAGAATTTGAATTAGTGTATTTCCCGGCAATTTCCAATATCCTATCTCCCGATGTAGCGCCGTTCTAGATTTTTGGAAAGTGTTTTTTTTTTAATTTTTTTTTTATTTTTGAGGTTTAAGCTCTTTTCCTGAGAATGTTTTACGCCTTTATAAAGGCAATTTTTTCGGAATCAAACTCCATGCTGCACGGAGCTGAGTGCCGAGATTTCTGTTGCGATCTTCTATATGTTTCCTCGCATGTTCCGTTCTCGCTTCACTTCACCTCCGCCGGATCATTTAGACCAAAATTAACCAGTTCAGCTTGTCGGAGCTGCCGAGCGCTGCATTGCGCCTCGCATTGCTGAGCCGCGATCGTACATGCCTCGGAGTTTGAGCGCGCCGTGTCCCGCCCCGGTACACCCACACCGCGCCTACACCGCGCCCACACCGCGCCCACTACCCTCCCCTTCATGCGAGGTGCAGCAGAAAGTGGTGAAGGCTGCGCCTAACACCGCATCCCTGCATCCGACAAGGGATTCGGGCTGGCGAGGCGCAGTATACGCCAGAAATCGGGCGAAAAGCCCGATCATACATGTCGCCCTATGTATCACCTCTCTCCAGGCATGAAAATGGGAAGTGGAGGTCTCTGAAGCGCAGCCTGTGATTAGCAGCTCACATTTTGGGCAACATGTCAGATAAGAGGCGCCACCGTGCCAGCTTTAACCCCTTACCGACCTATGACATATGAGTACGTCATAGCGGCGGTAAGCGACTAATTGCAGCAAACACTTGGTGGTTTCAGCGCAGGTGGGCGGCGTCGCCCGCCTGTGCTGTTTAACCCCTCAGATGTCGCGGCAAAGATAGCCGCGGCATCTGAATGACTGAAAAGTGGTGCCGCACACCGTTTTTAAGCCCGGTCAGAACATCGGCGATAAGATTGCTGAGTCCCGATGGGCTAACATGGCAGCGCCTAGCCTTGTGAAGGCTCTGATCGCTGCCATGTTCCTGTTTGCCCCACTTCTGGCCGCAGACAGAAGTGGGGAAACCGCCATCTTTGTACACCCTAATGCATTGCCTATGCAATGCATTAGGCTGTATTAACGATCGCACCCTCCTAGTGGTCAAGCACCATAGGGGGACTCAATGTTATAATAAAAAAAAAATAATAATAACATTTTAAAGTACAAAAAACAAGTATTAAAAATTCAAATCACCCCCCTTTCCCCATTTTACAAATAAAAAGAATAAAATAATAAAAAAGTGACACATATTTGGTATCGCCGGGTCCAAAAAAGTCCAATCTATAAAAATATAACATCATTTATCCCGTTCACTGAACACCGTAGAAGAAGAAAATCCCAAACGCTAAAATAGTTTTTTTTTGGTCATTTCACGTTGCATAAAAATTGAAATAAAAGTGCTCAAAAAGGTTGCATAAATTTCAAAGTGCTAGCATTAAATGTACACTTCAGCCCGCAAAAAAATGCCCCCTCACTGATGTCCGTAGGTGTTAGTACAAAAAAGATATTGGTCGCACAAAACGGCGCCGTGGCTCAAATTTCAAACATAGAAAATGTTTGGAATTTTTTTACGGTACCAAAACATAACGGAAACCCAACATGTTTGGTATTGCCAGATGTGTATCAACCTGTAGAATACAGATAACACATCGTTTTAACGAAGAATAAACTCCATAAAAATAAACCTCCCACAAACATGCCGCAAGTGCGTCTTTTTTCACATTTTGACCCACTTAGAATTTTTTTGCCGTTCCTCAGTATATTCTATAGTACAGTGAATAAGACCACTAGAAAGTACAACTTGTCCCGCAAAATAAAAGGACTCATATGTCTATGTAGGTGGAAAAATAAAAAAATTATGGCTTTCAGAAGGCAAAGAGGAAAAAAATGTAGAGCCATATTATTATGACCGTCTGTCAGGAAGGGGCTCAAGCACATTCAATGAGTGTATAGTGCGTCCGAATGTATGAACCTGCCATAAGTCTGGCATCTGCTATACCTTACTGTTCCTTAGACACCCAGCATATCTTAGGTGCAATCACATGCACACTGTGCCTAGTTTTGGTGCACCGCTATTCGTACATATATAGAATAGCGCTACGACAGTTTTTGGGTGCAAAATACACTAAATCAAATGGCGCAGCCGAAATCTGACAAGTGGCCGATAATTTCTATGGGTAAAAAATTGGTAAAATATTGCAGATTAAGGAACACAAAAAATCTTTTGTGAACTCAGCCTAATATCCCTGCTGAGAGTCTTCTGATTGCTCCATTACTTACATCAAACCGCACAGTGAAGCCTTGATTGTTATCCGCTTGCAGCCTCTCAAACAAATCCTCAAAGGTCTCATCCTTACTATCGGGTTTCCTAAATTGAAAATAAGATAAAATTTAAAATCAATGAAAATTCTTCTGGAAGTAAAGTAAATTGTGGTCTCTCTCACTGTATTAATCATAGATATCAGTGCAGGTCTTGGAAGATACATGTGAGTCCCCGCTAGCAGGGCCGGGACGATGGGTAGGCCAAGGTAGGCGATAGCCTAGGGCGCCTCCTCTGCCAGTAAGGAAGGGGGCGCAGTTCCATGTGTAAATCATGACTCGCAGCAGCGCCCGGCAATAAACAGCAGCAGTCGTCTGACCTCCTCCTCTGCTGTCGTCCCTCCCAGCGTCGCCCCCCTCATCTCTTCTGAGGCGGCTGCAGAGCAGGATGTAAATGACTTCAGCTGCGACTCTGGGACTGTAAAAGTGGGAGAAAAGTGAATGTGGAGCCTGTGCTGTCCAGGAGCTTCTACAGGTAGAGGAACTGCTCCTAAAGTGTTATCAGTTCACTGCAATCACTAGTGAGGAGAGTTAACCCTCTCACTGCAGAGAGGGCTACATTTTGTCAGAGCACCACGGAACTGTCCCGGGGATTCAGTGATTAGTACAGATCTCTGGCTTCTTATCACTGACTGTTGATTGGAACCAAAAGTCAAGAGTTAACCCTCTCATTGCTTCCCTGCAGCTATCTTACCAGTAATCTGTTTAGGAAAGCAGTGTGAGGGCTAACTCTTCTGACTTGTGGTTACAATCAATCAATCAACAGTCAGTGATAAGAAGACATCTGGGAGCAACCAGGGAGATGTACTAAAACTGAATCCCCCATACCATCAGTGCCCCGAGGAGGACTACTGCTCCCAGCCAGAATGAGCTGCATCTGCGTCGACAGTGTCCTTCCTCTAAAGCAGAAAAAAGTGTCCAGTTTACAGTTATACATGCCAACTCTCCCGTTTTTGGCGGGGGGGTCCCGCTATTTGGGGTCCCCTCCCGCCCTCCCGGGGGAGTTGGCATTCCTCCCGCCGCCAGCAGGCGGCGGGGGTCCTTTACATACCCGCGGCGCACGAGTAGCGCTGGTGCGCTACCCCTGCGCCGCGGGACCGCTCCTACGGGCGGGTGAGCGGCCGCTGCGGCCGCTTCACCCGCCTGCGGTCTCACTGTGCGGGGAGGAGGCAGGAGGGATCGCTCCCTCCTCCCTCCTCTCCCTGTATGTACGGCGCCGGTGTGTGCGCCACACATACAGGTCAGCGGCGCAGGGGGAAGTAGAGACGCCGCGGCTGCAGGGGAGTGACGCCGGCTGCTCTCACTTCCCCCTGCGCCGCTGAGGAGATCGGGCAGGAGCTGGCCGCGCTGCAGGAGCCTGGTGAGGTGAGTGGATTTTATTATTTATTTTTATTAGCTTTAGGGGGCTCTACCTGGCTAACAGAGAGGGCAACTACCTGGCAACAATGGGGGCATCACCTGGCAACAATGGGGGCGCTTAAACCTGGCAACAAAGGGGCACTTTCCTGGCTAACAGATGGGGGCACTACCTGCTTTAAAAGAGGGGGCACTACCTGGTAAAAGGGGGGCACTACCTGGGAAAAAGGGGGTTTG